>JAMPIV010002361.1:0-191092 GCA_024509875.1 Oreohelix idahoensis
CGATGTCAGGTCAGCATGACCTTGTTACACTGACTGTTCCTGTTGATACTATGTGTGTTCCCGTCAATATATGTCTTGAAACATGCCTGCAGTGTCAAAGCATCCTTGATTACTGCATGTGAGAGTATGGGTTGCAGGATCTACATCTATACGAGCCTAAACACATTCGCGCCTTCATTCGCACCCACATCAACTCATCATACGCTCGCACTACACATCTAACAACATGTAAACTGTCTTGGGCCAGTGATCACCTCAACAAGAGAAAAAGACAGTTACATTTCTGGTGGACCAGTTACGTGGGCTCTTATGATACATTTCTTGTCGCCAATGTGGCCTAGAAACTAACATTTCTGATGGACCAGATCTGTGGGTTTAAAAAGAACAGAGCGAGCATTTGACATTATTGTTGACATTTATGGATCCAGAAATTTACATTCCTGGTTGGCTGTTACATGTATGATGTCTCCAGTTTTGTCGAGAAAGTTACAAGAAGGACAAGTACACATTACACTTCTGATCTGTGGGTCTAAGCTACACACGGGACAGCCGTAACACACAACGCTAATTCTACACTTGCAAGTTTTGGCTACAACAGGACAGATATAGGTCATCAACGGTTGACACAAATAAACAGTACGAGCATTTATATTATAATGCTACATAAAGCATAACAAGACAAGTACTGAAGTGAACTACTAGGCATTTGCTACGTGGACCATAACTGCATAGAAGGCGGGTTCCTATTGTAAACAGTACTGCGGGTTGTTACACGTTTCATTCAACAACAGACTTTTCTAGGTCAGAGTATTCAAGCTACATTGTTGGAGGTCAAGTGTCTGTAAACAGTACGTGAAATTGTAAACATTCAATGTGCAAGCCCTAATTTGAGAAGGTCATAGTAACTTTGGTTCGTGAATACCACTTTATGTTACAGTGGATTTGACGTTCAGTGCGCGTTTGACATTTCGTTTCTGTGTTCGCAAGGAGCAAGAAATTTATTTTAGTTTCAGCTGTGACTGAACTTGTTCTGCAACACATTGAAATTGATTGCTATATGTTTATGTCACTTCTACTGTTTTGTGTATTTTTTCTGCGGGTTTTTCGGTTGGTGGGTCTTACGGTAAATATGCCACTTGATCGAGGCTTACTGTAAGCGGTCTGTAGGTGCAAATTTTCTTAATTTGGAAATTTGCTAGTGACAATTGGTCGCTATTGATGTTAGCTGTGATGTAATTGTACTTAACGTTGTTTTTGTAATATTTTGTCTGTTTTTTCAGTTTTGATTGTCGATTTGTTTTGTTTGTATTCTGTAGGTCTCTCCTTTCTTGTGTATTTCTCTACACATTTTTGGTTAAAACAGTGTTGCCATTTGTATTGTTTTGTATTTTTGTCTTTGTATTTTTTTTTTTGGTTGTACTACATTACTGTCATGCACAGTCTACATACACATACTTGGTCATGTTTTGATATTATTGATAAGGTAGACTCTTCATATAGAGTTTGTTAAATAATATTATATAAGATATTTATACAAGTTCTTTGATAAAAGACTTGTTATCTACAAAGATTAAGACAGTAAAATAAAGTGAAGTGAGTATACAAGTCTAGCATTTCAGACTTGTCTCCCATTGAAGTGGGATAAGGTAATTTATTTAATTTTTTTTTCAGGTTTCTGATCTCATTAGACAGAATGTCTACATTGGATTTCTTCATCCAGCAAGGGTTGACCCTTGGTAAGTCTGGTAAAGAATTGGAAGAATATTCATCTGCTCAATTCGCCATTGCATTAAAGTCAGAAGAAAAGAAACAAAAAGAGGAAATTAAATTGAAAGCAGAAGCTGAACTAAAGAAGCTAGAAGCTGAGAATAGAAGATTAGAACTTGAAGAAAGAAGGTATCAAAGAGAGGCTGAGGAGAGAAAAGCTCAAGCTGCTGCTGAGGAGAGGAAAGCTCAAGCTGCAGCTGATGAAAGAAAATTCCAGATGGAAATGGAAGACAAAAAACTTCAAGCTGCTGCAGAGGAAAAAAAACTTCAAGCTGCTGCAGAGGAAAAAAAACTTCAAGCTGCTGCTGAGGCTGAAATTAGGAAAATGGAACATGAGGAAAGAAAACAGAAGATGGAACTTGATGAAAAACTCGCAATTTTGGAGTTAGAGAAATTGAAATTGGCGAGTACGGGTGCTCAGCAAACAACTTCGAGTACGACAAAGGAGTTTGTTAGTAGGATTAAATTGCCTCATTTCAATCCTTTAAAGGATGACGTAGCAGATTATCTAGATAGATTCCAATTTTTGTGCGATACGCATAACATAAAAAAGGAAAAATATGTTGAACAACTGATGCCATTTTTTACAGGTGACACAGTGACTACTCTTATGACAATAGACGAACATGAGAGGACTAATTATGATGTTGTCAGGGCAGCATTACTAAAGAAATACCAATTAAAACAAGAAGACTATCGTCTTCGTTTTAGGACAATGTTGCCAGGAAATGGAGTAGATTTCTCTGATTTTGTTACAAAGATACGTCGTACATTTACACGATGGGTTGAGTTGTCTCAGATTGAGAAAACATATGAAGGTCTAATGGACTTATTATTGCGAGATAAGGTTTTGTCATCTGTTAATGATTCTTTTCTTGCATTCCTTCATGAGCGTAAGCCTAAAAACTTAAAAGAAATGGAGGAATACTGTTGTCAGTATGCCACAGCACATCCCCATGCTACAGTTAGCAATTCTAAAGTGAAAGAAGGGTTGCCAGCTGCTTCGGCAACACCATATGGCCCTAATTTCAGAAAAAAATTTCAGGGTGCTCAACAAAATTGGAATAGGGGAAGTAATCAAAATTACACTCAGAAGCGGAGTAATCCAACACATGATGGTTCTTCGTCTATGCAGTGGAGACAAGATGGTAGTTCTCGTAATTTTTAGTGGTAATAATTTGAGACACTTTCGTAAAGGCTATCCAAATAATAACTATTCAAATTTTCGAGGTAATCATTCTCGACGTCAAGATTATGACGATGGTGAATTTAGAAACCGGGATTCAAACCGGAATGATGATTACAATAGGCAATATGATAACAATTACAGGGGAAATGATAGTCGAAATAATTACAGGGGAAATGATAATCGAGGTAGACCTAGGTTTAACAAGAAAAGACCTTACCAACAGGCAAACTCTGCGCAACAAGAGTTTGATGGAGCCTGTAATACAGTAAATGATAGTGGTAACTCTAGGGCTATCACTGGTTGTGCTTTCGATTTTGGGAGAGCAACTGAATGCCCCCAATGCTTAACATTGTTTGACTCATCAACTGTATCTACGCTAAGTTGTGGTCACCCTCTTCCTGCTCTACCTGCTACAGTTGCGCATGATGGGAGAGGATCTCTCATCTTACATAAAGGTCTAATAAATGATAGGCTAGTCTCAGTACTTTTCGATTCGGGATGTACTACCGTCGGGGTTAAGGAGTCTCTGATAGATCCTTGCTGTGCCACGGGAAAAACAATCAAATGTGTTACATTTGGTGGTACTATGGAAAGCTATCCTACTGCTATTATTAGGATTGACACTCCTTTCTTCACAGGAGATGTCCATGCATGTCTTCTTCCTAATTCTATTGCGGATCTTATAATCGGTCGTATTTATGGGGTTAAGGAATGCACCCCGCAACAAATTTCTAGTTGGGAAGAAAAAAACATTCAAACGGTCAATGCAGTGGTGACAAGAGCTCAAGCTCTTAATCCCCCAACTTCATCTGATAATAGTAATGAAGTTGATAGCCAAGACGAGCACTTAGTGATTTCCCATGACTCGTTTGTTAAACGTCAAGAAGAGGATCCTTCTTTGAAGAAATACTTCCTTCTTGCAAAGAAAGGGGATCCCAATCAAAATACGAATCACAAATCGTATATCACTATGAAGAATGGTATATTGGTACGAATGGTACAACACTCGGACAAGTCTATGCACTCGCAAATTCTTGTGCCTAAGTGTATGAGAGCCTTAATTCTTCGGCATGCACACGATTCTCAGTGTGCGGGACACATGGGTTTTTCCAGAACTAAAACTAGAGTCCTTGCGTCATTCTTTTGGCCATTCGTGAATAAAGACATCCGAATTTATTGCCGATCTTGCAAAATTTGTCAAGAGGTCAAGTCTAGGGGTCCGAGACATGCTGCTCCTATTCAGGCTGCAGATATTCCGATTCGGCCGTTTCAGAAAATGGCTATAGACATCATTGGTCCGTTCAAAATTAAGTCAGCCAGAGGACACCAATTTATCCTCACTTGCGTGGACATGTGCACGCGTTGGCCAGAGGCTATTCCTCTGAAGAGCATATCAACTGTCGATATCGCTGATGCTCTTTGGCTCGTATTTTCTCGACTGGGATTCCCCGGAGAAATACTGTCGGATCACGGCACTCAGTTAATTTCGGACGTTATGTCTCAGGTAATGGCTACGCTAGACATTAAAAGGTCTCTCAGTAGTATTTATCATCCAATGTCCAATGGATTGGTAGAACGTCTTAACAGGACACTAAAGAACTTACTTGGCAAGATAACGGAGGATCATCCTGAAGATTGGGACAGGGTTTTACCTGCAGTCCTCTTTGCCTATAGAGAGGTTCCCAACGAGCATACAGGGTTTTCTCCTTTCGAACTTGTCTTTGGCGCGCAACCGCGCGGGCCAATGTCCTTGTTACACGATTTGATAACTTCCGATAATATTGACGATGATACACAATCGTCATATGAATATGTTATAGCTCTTAGAGAAAAGATTATCGAATCGTGCAGGTTAGCAACTTCATCTTCCGAATTTGCGAAAGAAAAAGCTAGGCGATTTGCTAATAAGAAAAGACGCCTACGTCAACTTTGTCCTGGAGACAAAGCATATGTCTTACTGCCCTCAAGAGAGAATAGACTTCTCATTTCTTGGAAGGGTCCATACACTATAATCTCGAAAATTTCTGATGTCGACTATATTGTCGATGTGGATGGAAGGCATAAAACCTTCCATATAAATATGTTAACAGAGTTTATTGAACGTCCAGACTATTTACAGCCTATTTTCCAGGCGACGGACGACTCTCCAGTTCAACATGGTCACATCTCATCCCTGTCCGTTATACAGGATGATGAAACTATTTTTTCTGACGTGAACTTACCTCTTCCTACGATTCCACTTATTTCAACGGAATCGTGGAGAGACGTTACAGTCTCTTCTAACTTGTCTTTTGAGGAACAACGTCAAGTATCCTCTACGTTACAATCATATCAGGATGTCCTTACCGACATTCCTGGACACACAGATGTCATAGAACATGACATCATACTTACTGATCGTAATCCGATCAGAGTAAGACCATACCCAATACCTATTCATTTTCAAGCACAAGTCGAGAAAGAATTGGATGAAATCATTCAACTACAAATAATTGAACCATCCACTTCAGCTTATTCTTCGTCGATAGTTATTGTTCGAAAGAAAGACAATAACATACGTCTTTGCGTTGATTATCGCAAATTAAATCAAGTTACGAAGTTCGATGCTGAACCTATGCCGTTATTAGATGATCTACTTATTAGACTTTCTAAAGCTAAATTCTTTACTAAACTAGACTTGTCGAAAGGTTATTGGCAAGTCCCATTGACGTAACACGCCAAACCTCTCACTGCTTTTTCGACACCTAGGGGTCTGTTTCAATGGAATTGTATGCCTTTCGGGCTTATGAACGCCCCAGCGACTTTCGTGCGCACGATGCGACGAATTCTATCAGATCGTGCAGATGTCATTGCATATTTAGACGACATCTGTCTTTTCAGCGATACTTGGGAAGAACACTATGTGGGTCTGAAGGAATTGCTATCTACTCTACGTGAGCATAGTTTGACTGCTAAACCCTCTAAAGCTTTTGTTGGGTTTAGTGAAATTTCCTTCCTATGTCATCGAGTTGGTCATGGTCTGTTGAAGACTGAGGACCAAAACATTTCAAAGATATTAAATATCTCGGTTCCGAAGACAAAAAAGCAAGTGCGTAGTCTCTTGGGATTGATACAATTCTATGGAAGATTCATTGAGAATCTGTCCTCCATTATGGCACCACTTTCAACGTTATTGAAAAAAGGTTCTCCTAATATGGTGCGTTGGTCCCAAGAATGCCAATCTTCATTGGATCAGGTTAAGAATTTGTTCTCATCTCATCCTATCTTAAGACTACCGACGATTGATAAGACTTTTGTCCTTCGTAGTGATGCCTCTTCCACTGGCATTGGAGCGGCACTAATGCAGGAATATTCAGGAACTCTGCATCCTGTAATGTATATTTCTAGGAAGCTGAATGCGGCAGAAAGGTATTACTCGGTTTTGGACCGTGAATTGTTAGCTATGGTTTGGTCCATTCTTAAGCTACAAAGGTTCCTTCTGGGCGCGCATTTCTTTATGGAAACCGACCAAAAAGCTCTTACGGCTATGCAAAGTAAGGATTTGAAGAGCTCGAGATCTACTCGTTATGCTATTGCTCTTCAGCCTTTCCATTTCACGGTGCGAGCTATCCGTGGTTCGGATAATGTGATGGCGGACATATTGTCTAGATGCCCACATGATTCCAGTTAAATCTTGTGTCCTAGTTTTTCCTGATATATTTTCAGACTTAGGTCTGTCCTTAATATCATAATATGTTGTAATACAAATGTATTTGGATGATGTTTAGATAATTTAACAAATTTCATTTTGTCCATCCATCAGTGATATGTTGCTAAAATAGCATTGACATTTGTATATTGCTATGATTATATTATTTAGTAATGTTTGATATATGATTGGTATTGCCAGCAACTTAGGTTTCTTGAATGGTATCCCTTAGTTTGTTTGGCTTAAAGGAAATATTTTCTCCTATGTTGGGAGATGATTTGTACCCTCTTCTATTGTACCTGATATTAGGTTCATTGTTTGCATGAGCACAGAAGGGATACTGGTGCTATCTTGCTCATGAACATATTAAAAAAAAAAAATTGCATTTTTTTTTTTTACAGGGGGGTGGTAGTAATGTTGCTGTCATTTTCGACGGAGTCATCTGTCAAGTTATTTGCTTATGTTTGTATCATAAGTATAATTGTGTCTTTACCTGCGATGTCAGGTTGATTAGGGGTTGTCTTCCCTTGTTTATTCATTCATTGTGTTTGACCTTTAGGGTCAGAGGTTGACAGTTCGGCGTGGGCCTATGGGAAGGTTTTTTAAGCGGGAGTGAGATATACTTCCGGGAAGCCGGGAGGTCCTGTTTTTCTGAAGGGACCAAGAGTCCATTGTTTTTCGGGGAGAATCTTCGAAGTAACTGCTATGGCAGTTTTCCCCAGTGAATCTCTGTGCGTCGGGATGACGACAGAATTCCTTGTGTAGTTCTGAGGATTCATTTACCAGGTAATACCGACCTTTATGCATTATTACGCTTTTCGGTGGCAGAACATGTAAAGGATTACCTAGGGTGAACAGCAGTTCACGGATCCGCCATTTCAGAACTTATATATTTGTGCTCGAGGTAGCCATCCAAGACTGTTAGTCTTATATTGTCCAGAAATCCAGTGACGAGGATATATTGTGGGAGCCGCAGATTGGCGGAACTTCTATCTACAATAAGTATTACTGCAGGGTTGGTGATAACCTATTTAACAGAAGTACACGGCCGACGTTAGGACGAGGCCTGTGCTTCCGGCTATTATACTACAGCCTGATATGTGCAATTGGCAGGGAGTGCCAAGTTGCACCTGTGTGTCAAGGTAACTAAGGCATCTGACGCGTTTAGTCAGAGACGCCAAGGGCGACGCTACGAACTGTCATTATTGAAGAACTTTGCTATTGACCATGCACGTCTATTCTGATGTTTACCTTTTTGAATGCCAAATGTATACCTATCGATGTCAGGTCAGCATGACCTTGTTACACTGACTGTTCCTGTTGATATTATGTGTGTTCCCGTCAATAAATGTCTTGAAACATGCCTGCAGTGTCAAAGCATCCTTGATTACTGCATGTGAGAGTATGGGTTGCAGGATCTACATCTATACGAGCCTAAACACATTCGCGTCTTCATTCGCACCCACACTCAACTCATCATACGCTCGCACTACACATCTAACAACATGTAAACTGTCTTGGGCCAGTGATCACCTCAACAAGAGAAAAAATACAGTTACAGGTGGCTTCGAAAGAGAGTTCATAAGGAGAATCTTTTGTTACCTTGGTATCAGAAATATGATTCTGCCATTCCTTGGCAATAAGAATAAACACTGGGGTAAAGCATACACGATAGGTCTAGACGACTATCACTTTCCCCATAAATACTGAGATCACTTTTTCCGGCGACAAGCCGCTACACAAAAATCACAGCCCCATCAGGACGAAGCCAAATCACACCTCTCTAGCGACACATCCGCCGAACAGCCCTTTGAACTTTCTAGAGACAAAAGACCATATAGTTCGACTTAGACATGCAAAGATATTCAGATATAAGACAGACTCGTCCTACCCAGACAAACAATACACATAAATTCAGGCCATAGATGCACTGAAGCAAGAACAACCTATTTCTACCCAAACAAAGAATAAATCGCAGTAAAACTGGATTCATCCGCGGAGTTCGATCGAAGTGACGACACTCCTTTCATGGGAAGTAACTTAATAATGACTTTTCCTTAAGCACTAAAAAGTATCTATTTTGTTTACAAAATATTTGCGAACATAACAAGCATACAAATGTATTATATTGTAAGATATCAAAGACTGCACGTAACAGTAAGTTATATTGTTTGAGTTATTGTAAGAAACTACATGTTTTCTGTCTGACAGGAATGATTTAATTACTGTCACCAGTTGAAAGTTTACTATTGATGTTTCTAGTTTTCTAATTAAAATGATTTTTTAAAGTTTTCAAAGACTGCCCCACACATATTATCGTTGTTAATATTTAAGTGCCAGTTGTCTATCATGTTAGTTAGAGCAGTGTGACATGAATGTTTAGGTCTAAACCCCGACTGACTATCAATTGGCAAGTCGTTGTTAACTAGGTGTTGTAGTGTTATTTTATGGATGTGTTTTTCCAGTGGTTTGGATAGCGATGATATTAGAGAGATTGGCCTATAGTTACCAAAGCTACAATTTTCGGAGGAACCAGGTTTGAAAAGAGGATATATACCTTAGCGACTTTAAAGTGCGACGGAAAATAACTCTTTGTGACGATACATAGATTGTATATGTATGTTATTGAATCACTAATAACTGGCGCAGCATAGCGCAGTATTCGATTACTGATTCCATCAAGTCCTGATGAGTTTGAAGGCCTAGAAGATAGTTATACACTTTGTTAACTGTCATAAATGGAATGTCGGATGGGATTATGTTTGTGCATTTGTTCTCACAGAATGCTGACAGTTGGCCTAGGTCACAAGGGCAATCTGGTTATTTCTGCCTGAAAGTAATTGCAGAAGTCTGTACAAGTAAATGAGGTGTTGGGGGTTAACGAGTCTGGCAAATTTCGTTTGTTTGCTAGAGTATTGATTGCTTTCCACACATCTTTACTGTTTTTTTTTTCTGAACTAAGTTTTTAAAGTATGTTTTCTTTTCTCTAGGTATTAAATATTGTACCTTGTTCCGTTGTGCTCTGTGTGCGTTAAAGTCCTTATTTCTGTGAGCTCGATCTCGCTGCCCCATGGCTTCCAGCACTGCTTGTGTGATCCAAGGAGGTTTGATCTGTCATTTCACACGAACTTCTTTAGTTGGTGCGTGGTTATCAAACACACAATGAAAGATACGTGTCCAATGAGCAATGGCGTCATCGGGGTCAGAAAGCTGGTAAACACTGGCAAGAGGTGCAGCTCGCAAATCCTGTAAATAGTTCATGGTTGAAATGTTTAAAGCTTCACAATTTAACACTTATATGTTTATTTCTAGGAGCTTCATATTTATTCTTTGACCACGTGCAATATATTGGATAGTAGTCACTCATTGCGACAATATGAACAGAGCATTCTATAATATTTTCTGCACAGGTGACGTAGATGTGGTCAATTGTTGTGGATGATGTTTTTGTTACCCTGGTATGCTGGTTGACTATTTGTTTTAGGTTGTATGATAGTATGATAGATAAAAACAGAAGTTAGTGAGAAAAAGATAACATTTTTAATGCTAAAAAAAACGGAAAGGAACTGCTAATATTCTCCCATCCTATTTAAAGGTATATTTCAGTAACACGTGCGCATAATTGAACGTCCGATTGGCAGAGTGGCTAGAGAGCTAGGCTCTCGCGACTAATGTGCCGTGTTTAAAACAAGGTATCGTCACGCTCCAGTCTACCTATCAGTCATTTCACCTAACTCTGCTTTTAGTTAGGAAAGGAAAATACAGGGAGGAAGCGAACTGCTCACCCCACCTATCGAAGCTGGACCTAGAATAGTGAAGTCTCTAACACTTCATTCCCCTATTGCAGTACTGTTAAGGGACTACCTTTACCTTTTATAACACAGAGAGAGAGAGAGAGAGAGAGAGAGAGAGAGAGAGAGAGAGAGAGAGAGAGAGAGAGGAACAGATACATTTATAAAAAATAATGTACTACGAAATTCTATAATGCAGACCAAAAGTTGTGAGCTTATTATAACAATCAATAGCTCCCTAGATCGCGCTTCTCAGTTCATCTACAAGCAACGAGAGCATTTAGATGAAGCGCGCCAAATAAACGAGAGAAAAAAATGGCAAAATAAAGATTTGCACTCATTTTCCATTCTAACCCCAGTGTTTATTTTCTTTGAATCATGAATCAGTCTAGGTTTGCATTCTTTCGAAATGTGTTTTCTCTTAAACAACCAAGAAGCAAAATAAATGTGAGGGAGATTCGATATTTGAGAAGAATTCGAAAAAAACAAGAAAACCTCCACTTTGATTCCTCTTATCACATGTACGCGTGACGCACTAGTCCATACGTGCGCATTAGCACTGAAGAACAAAAGCGCATACCCGTATCGCATACACAGAATACATATATCACATTAACTTTAAAATTTACGAATAACTGTCAACGGGAAGCAAATAAATTTGCACGGAACGCCCTTGAGAGCAGCCGGCTTGAATATTTGTTAACTAAAAAAAAAAAAAAATAATAGCTTTGTGATTGATATATTTTCGTTTGGGAAGCTAAAAACAACAAGACAAAGCCTTGGAGTGCTTGTTGCGGTATGATCTGAGGCGCGTTAAACCGATGTTTTAACTTTTCATTGACATTGTCAATTTTTTATATATTCTTGTTTCATTTCTTTTCGTAACATAGCTGACCCTTGGAGCATTTTTTAGTTGCTGAAATTTGTATTACGCATTTCCGTTCTCGTCTGCTTTATTGTCATTATCCGTGTGTCAACGAAGATCCGATCGACGCTCTAAACTAGTCAAAAGAACATTCGGCACTCAGTATTAGTCTTTGGAAAGAGTTTACTGACAACTCAACACTCGAGATTAGTCTATGAAAGTGTCAACTGAACAATCGACATGCAATGTTGGCCAGTGACATAATGTAATAAATAATTGACACTCAGTCTGGGATAATAACATTTCTCTCTTCCGTTTCCGAATCTATCTATCTATCTATCTATCTATCTATCTATCTATCTATCTATCTATCTATCTATCTATCTATCTATCTATCTATCTATCTATCTATCTATCTATCTATCTATCTATCTATCTATCTATCTATCTATCTATCTATCTCAATCTGTCTGTCTGTATTAAATAATGCTCAAAATACATGTGCGAATTAAAAGATAAAGTATGCAAGGTGACAGAGAGGAAGGGCATACTGTTAGATGGACCTGCGTCTCCCAATTCTTAACCTTTTGAAAATAAAGTTCTTTCGTTCGTTCGTAGGTTTTGTTTCTCTGTTGTCTGTCCATCTATCCATCTATCACCAAAAAGGTTGTTTTTTTTTACACAATTTTAACTAATTTTTATTGATTTCTTGTGTTCACTTTTCGGCACACCACAAAACCTGATTAGGTCACGTGTCACATCAGCATTGAGGGTCGGCAGTGATTGATCTCCAACATTTGTGCGTGTTTGTGCCACTGGTACATTCTGATATACTATTCTGGTGTCGTCTCTTGGGGAGCTAAAGGGACTCGATTGATTAATAATGATTAATGATCGGCATTAATCATTGCCATAACACAACCTGCAGCACCTGATGTTTCTCTTACCGCTTCACATTTGTTCAGTGAATGTTGTAGCACGTGATAAAACGTAACGTGATATTAAAGACAGATGGACATTCACATGACGTAAAACCACCCTTACATTCTAATATACACCAGTCTCTTGTCTATCTCATTGTATTACTACCAGTCCTTTTTTATTAACCGCTTTTATTTAAGATCAAAGTCACATTGTATATTTGTCGCGTTTCCAATCTTTATGTCTCAAAATCTCGATGCTCTACTCATTGTACAGAGCTCTAACTGTGCACCCAGCTCCCTTTCTTGACTTTTAATTTGTCACACATTCTATACATATGGTGAAGTTTCTAAGACTTCACTCCTCACGGCAGTATCTGCTATGTTTTAAATTTACCCTTTATTAGCACATGTCAGAATGAGACGGAAACTGAAAAGTAGTCGTGATCTTTCGAGTCGCCAAAATATGTTAAACAAATATGTAAAATAATTGCGAGGGTGTGAAAAGTGCAACTACTGAAAATCTTCTACCAGAATTTAGCAGACGACATGTAGAGTTAATACCTCATTGTGTCCGTGGAAGAAAAAAGAAGCAACTATTGTGTGGAAAAACGTGAAAAACTGGCGAATTCTTCACTTGTATCTAGTTCAAATGAATGGAGGTGTTGGTAAAGACAGGGTGACAGTGCGTGAGAATATGTCAGTCCTGAGGTACGGATGTTGAACAGGTAAATAATTTTGTGAATGGCCGAGGGACAAGTCAACACAGGTAAGACAAAACAATGCACCGCTTGCACTGCTGTTGAACGTTATCTGTTCCCAGTCTTATTTAGTTTTAGTCGTGGAAAATTATGTCTTCTGTGTTTGCAATCGGTCAGGTCTTAGTCAACAAAATGGTTGCTCCCAATCTTTTCGATGTTAATCCTATAACAACATCTTTTGTTACTTCTCCCAATTTTGTCGCCGTTAATCCTATAACAACATCTTTTGTTACTTCTTTTTGTTAATCCTATTGTTGTTGTTATGTTGTTAGTGATCCAGCGGCGCTTGAGATCTCGCACTTCAGCCCAATGCCATGTAGTGATATCTACATGTCTTCGAGAGTTGTTTTGTTTCTCTGTACAAGGTGTTTCGCTTATCTGGCCTCGGATGAAGGAAATATATATATATATATATATATATATATAAATATATATATATATATATATATATATATATATATATATATATATATATATATATATATATATATATATATATATATATATATATATATATATATATATATATATATATATAAATATATAAATTAACAAATAAAACGGTATTCAATCAGTTTTTCAAATTAACAGTACACGGGAAACACGGGACGTTTCGGGTTTCACCCGTCGTCAGCCACAGTTACAAACAGGCAACAAGGACATGAAATATAGACACGTACAAGAAAAAAATACTATAATACTGAAAACACGTAATTTATTTATTTACTCCGAGGAAGGAGCATTGTCCTAACACCATCGAGTGCTGGGGACTCAAAGAGGTGGTGGTCAAAGGTTTCGTAGGGGTAGTTACATAGCTGGCACTCTGGAGTGTGTTGTGGTTGGATTTTGTTCAAGTGACTGTAGAGTGGTCTGAGCTGAAAAATGGAGATCTGATCCCTCTTTGTAAGATGGCCGATGTTGTCATTAGGATCAGGACCAGCTATATGCAGGGCCGGATTAGGCTAATACGGGGCCTGTAGCATATGTTAAGAAAGGGGCCCTACATTAAAAAATAACCAATAAAACAACACAAATATATTTGAACACATAGCCTACATTTTTAATTTGCATAGTAATTATCATTATCAAAAGTAACAACATAGTCAACATTATTGTTTAAATATTAATGTTTCTACATTTAGCATGAGCAAATTTGTTGATGATATAGGATGTATCAATTTCACGCAGAAGTTTATGTTCAATGCTCATTAGTGTGAGATTGTTCAATCTCTTTTGAGCCATGGTGCTCCTTAGTTCATTTTTAATAAGTTTCAGTTTTGAAAATGATCGTTCTCCACTGCAGTTGGTTACCATTAGTGACAAATAGATGCGCAAGGCTATTTCTACATTTGGAAAACAAGACTCCAAAGAATTGTCAATTATCAAACGGTAAAACTGTAACTCTACAAGGTCTAGAGTAGTGCCAATATGAGAAGCAAGATCAGTTTTCAACAGTTCTGTAAACTGCACAAGTTCTTCACAAAGACTTTCTTCCAGATCTTCCGGATATGATTTAATAAGATTCGATGATCTCGTTACCACCTCTTCAGGTGTAAACGACTGTAACTGACGAAGGAATCCAAATACATCATTCAACTTTTTATAAGCTTTCTGGCGTTTTGACAAGGTAGAGAGCAAGCTATCAATAAGGACAAGAAATGTTCGGCTTTTAAACTGCTGAGAAGGCGTTTGAGATTCAACAAGTGGATCAAGTGTGCTGGAACCACTGAAATCATCATACTCTCGATTTCGTTTGTGTTTTCTTCGAGTTTGTTCTTGATAATGTTCACACTCAGTCAGATCCTTGGCCTTTTGCTCTATGTCTGCAAAAGTAGACCGCATAGCTTGAATATACCCCCGCAGGGATTCATAGAGTGCACAAGCTGTATTCAAATCTTGGTCAGAAGATTGCAAAGAAGCACTGGTCATTTGAAAACGCTGTAAAACCTGATCCCACAGTATGATCATTATTCCTGTTTCTAACTTCATCATGATTGAAAGTAGACCACGAGCCTGTTGACGACACTCTGCCTTCTGATCATTGTTATCTGAAATATCCAAGACTTGTTTTATTGCAGAAAAGCTGTGTAAAAGTGCTTTTGTTGCATCTGCCCGAGCGGACCACCTGGTATCTGACAGTCTTTTCACAAAGGGCAAATGGGACTTATTATGAGTACCGCCAGCACATAATGCAGTAGAAAGGAGACCCCACCGGTAGGTAGAAGCAGAAAAGAAGGTGTACAGGCTTTCAACAAATCCAAAGAAAATGACTGCTTCTTGACAACCTTCAGCAGCACATTTTCCAACCAAATGTAGTGAATGTGCAAAACACGGAATGTAATGCGCAAACTTATTCATCTCTTTAATTCGTGCTTGTTATCCTATAAACTTGCCACTCATGTTGCTGGCGTTGTCTAACTTTGACCACGGCAGTCTTTAATATCAATGTCATTTGCCTTTAAAAAATTAAGTAGACTTTTAGTAAGCTGTTCAGCACTATGACCTTCCATATCCAAAAATGTCACAAATCTTTCAACTGGTCCAGATGGCAAAATATAGCGCAGAGTCAAAGTCAGCTGGTCCATATTAGATATATCTGGAGTAGAATCCAGTGAAACGGAATAATACTTGTATTTCTTCACTTCACAGAGAATGTGATCCAGTATGCTGGATCCAATCATGTTGATGAATTCCTCACACGTTGTTTTAGATAGATATGATGTATGTCCAAATCCTTTGTTTGCATCAGTACTTATATGCTCTGCCAGAAAAGGGTCAAACTTGGCCAGTAATTCTAACAACCCTAAGTAGTTCCCGTTATAAGGGGACCCAACAATTTCATCACTGCCACGAAATGAAAGGCCTCGTTCTGCTAAAAACTTCACAACTTCAATTATTCGCTCTAGAAGTTTGTGCCAATACTTTTCTTGAATGTCCATTTGTTTCACAAGTTGGGAATCGACACGTTCACCTTTGTTTTTACGCATCAGCAGTAAAATTAAAGCTTGTCTATGTGAGGAGCTTTCTTCATGTCGACGCAATAGATTGCTTGCATTTTTCCAGTCATTAAACCCTTCCTCAGTAAACTTTGATGAACATTCTGAACTCACAAGCGTGCATGGGAAACAGAATAGCCACCCTTTACTTTCTGAATAGCATAACCATTTTCTTGCATGTTGCTTGTTTGTAAGTTTATGAATATGTGTAAAATAAGACTTCTGACAGTATCGAGTTTTCTTTTCAGTGTCATACAATCGCACGGATGAAGAGAAGGCACTATCAACATGTTGACATTTTTCACTTCCCTTGGATATCCAATATTCACGCTCACAGTCATCTATATTGTTCGGCCAGTCACCAATATCATTAGAGTACTTCTTCGTTTCACTTATTCTTTCACATTCAGACTCAGTGTACACTGGGTTTTGCTGTATGTTTTCTGCTGCACAGCCTGCACTAGTACTAGTTGTTCCTGTACTTCCAGCTTCAGCGGTAAGAGTACCACCACCATGAACATCAAAATATTCTGCCAGCTTACGTGTTTTTGATATGACAAGTTGATCTCTTCTTTCTTTTTCTGCCTTTGCTTTACGTTTTTCACTTCCAGAAGCATAATTACGTCCAATATCTCTGTGTCTACTGCTCATTTTTTGAGTTTTCTAACCTTACAAATCAAGAAATTTTAATCAAGATCAAAAGAGAGTGCGAGCACGCTGTATACCTCAATTAAAACAGGAAGTTTCCGTTTCCTAAATTTTAGTTTTTATTGTTAATGCAAATTCATTTCACAAAGAACGAAACAAAATTAGAGGGGCAGTCGCCTAGAGCCAAAAAAGTGGCTTCCGTCCAAACGTGACCAAATTTTCAACGCCACTTAAATGGCTTCCGTCCGCAAACAGTTAAGATAAAAATAATGAAGAGTCACACTAAGTCACCCTCTTATGCTCTTTATCTCACAATTTCGTGACACCAAATGAAAAGGCGCTAAAGATGGCATAAATCACAAGATCATTGGTTTAACGCTCGTATTAGAAGATGACCAAAAAATTATGAACATATTTATTGTCGCGGGGCCCCTAAAAGCGCGGGGCCCGTAGCATATGCTACTTTTGCTACTACGTTAATCCGGCTCTGGCTATATGCGTGAAAACATAATATCATTACAACGTCTTTTGTTACTTCTTCCAGTATTTTCATTGTTAATCCTACAAGAGAATGCTCGCAGACTATAAATTATTATTTATACAAAACGCAATCTTCATTCCCGTAATTTTTACGTACACTGTTTAACAACAATAACAAAATACAACTATTTCCCATCTACTGGGATGTCTTTTACAAGTAAGACGTAAGTCACCACTACAAAAATATATCACAAAAATAAATCATAAAAATAAATCACACAAATAAGTTACAATAAATAAATCACAAAAAAGCAACAATTTAAAAGACGACAAGATGAAAGGGAAAATTATTCGGAAAGCAAAACCATAGTAACAAAGCAACGGTATTTAAAAGAATTAATACAGCACAGTACAAAAAGTACGCTCAACCTGGAAATATATGCCATGAGGCGTCTTGATATAACCAATACTTCCATGCTTATGGAGAATAGTTGAAAGGTGCGCGTTAACCAGAAACATAGCAAACACATAGGGAAAAAAACATACTACTTGTTTTGTTATTATTTCGATAAAAGCCAAGAAGCTACTATGGCCATATTGTATTAAGTAGGAAAGACAAAACCAGCAGTTATGTCACTACGCCCCAGGCAGTGCCCGTGGGTCACTGAGATTATAAATAAAGAACAGCACTACTGCTCCATGTGGTTATGTTGTTTTAAGTGGCTAATATGTGGGTGTGTATGTGGGTGTGTATGTGGCAGATAGTAATTAAGTATAACATATTGATACATAATCCACAACTGCTCCATGTGGTTATGTTGTTTTAAGTGGCTAATATGTGGGTGTGTATGTGGCAGATAGTCATTAAGTATAACATATTGATACATAATCCACAACTGCCCCATGTGGTTATGTTGTTTTAGGTGACTAATATGTGGGTGTGTATGTGGCAGATAGTCATTAAGTATAACATATTGATACATAATCCACAACTGCTCCATGTGGTTATGTTGTTTTAAGTGACTAATATGTGGGTGTGTATGTGGCAGATAGTCATTAAGTATAACATATTGATACATAATCCACAACTGCTCCATGTGGTTATGTTGTTTTAGGTGACTAATATGTGGGTGTGTATGTGGCAGATAGTCATTAAGTATAACATATTGATACATAATCCACAACTGCTCCATGTGGTTATGTTGTTTTAAGTGACTAATATGTGGGTGTGTATGTGGCAGATAGTCATTAAGTATAACATATTGATACATAATCCACAACTGCTCCATGTGGTTATGTTGTTTTAGGTGACTAATATGTGGGTGTGTATGTGGCAGATAGTCATTAAGTATAACATATTGATACATAATCCACAACTGCTCCATGTGGTTATGTTGTTTTAAGTGACTAATATGTGAGTGTGTATGTGGCAGATAGTCATTAAGTATAACATATTGATACATAATCCACAACTGCTCCATGTGGTTATGTTGTTTTAAGTGGCTAATATGTGGGTGTGTATGTGGCAGATAGTCATTAAGTATAACATATTGATACATAATCCACAACTGCTCCATGTGGTTATGTTGTTTTAGGTGACTAATATGTGGGTGTGTATGTGGCAGATAGTCATTAAGTATAACATATTGATACATAATCCACAACTGCTCCATGTGGTTATGTTGTTTTAAGTGACTAATATGTGAGTGTGTATGTGGCAGATAGTCATTAAGTATAACATATTGATACATAATCCACAACTGCTCCATGTGGTTATGTTGTTTTAAGTGACTAATATGTGAGTGTGTATGTGGCAGATAGTCATTAAGTATAACATATTGATACATAATCCACAACTGCTCCATGTGGTTATGTTGTTTTAAGTGGCTAATATGTGGGTGTGTATGTGGCAGATAGTCATTAAGTATAACATATTGATTCATAATCCACAACTGCTCCATGTGGTTATGTTGTTTTAAGTGGCTAATATGTGGGTGTGTATGTGGCAGATAGTCATTAAGTATAACATATTGATACATAATCCACAACTGCTCCATGTGGTTATGTTGTTTTAGGTGACTAATATGTGGGTGTGTATGTGGCAGACAGTCATCAAGTAAAACATATTGATACATAATCCACCACTGAACGAGCACATGGGTGCTGTGGTGCTGGCTTCCAGCAATGGGGGGGGGGGGGGGGCAGCTGCAGGGGTGGTCATGTGCTCCACATGGAGTCGGACTGGAAATGCTGAATGCTGTTATTTTATTCAACAACGAACTGCTGCAGAAGCCACTCTATCATTAGACTGTATAGGTAAAGGATCCCGTTACACGCCCATTGAGGCATATTGGCAATATGGTGTTAGCCCCATATTTTCTTGACCAACGGCACATTAGGGGTGATGTGGTCAGCATCACGCCGGCCACCTTAACCTTCCCGGAGTTGATCTTGGTACTCAATTCACGAGGCTGGGTCGACCCCGGAGCCGTTTGCGGTCTAAAAAAATCCCACCTAAACTGGGGATCGAACCAGGGACCACCGAGCTAGGAAGCGAGTGCACTAACCATTGCGCTACAGCGGCTCATTAGACTGTATACTAGATATGAAAGCCCTGCGTAGTTCCCGGGGGGGGGATATGAGGAGACAAACAAAGAATGGGACTACTGCACCCTAATGCATGTCGTACATGATGATTAACATGAGGTTGTATATGTGGCTGGCAACCTCCCATCGTGTAAAACAGGTTCAAGTAGGGAACAATAGACTGGAGGCTGCCATGTTAGTCAAAAATGTGGCGTTACGCTTCAAGGTTGATTTTTATTTGTTAAACAAATTTTTTTTTTTTTTTAATTTGTAGAACGGACTCAGTGTCATTAATTTTGACAAAGCTTGGAACAGGCTTGGTGTTAAGTTAAACCTGGCTTTAATATAAATATAGATAGCCAGTCTGGCACCAAGTGGAAGCATTGCAGATCTTGTCTACTGTCCTCATACAGGACAGAAACTAGGGGCAAGAGGGAGTGATTGCCTAGTGCTGTTACTGCGGTGGAGGTTCCATTCTTGGTAAAAGAGCAAGAGACAATAAAAATGATGATGATGATGATGATAATTAGATACAAAAAAAGACATCAGTCATGGAAAAAGACATCAGTCATGGAAAAAGACATCACAAAAAAAGACATCAGTCATGGAAAAAGACATCACAAAAAAAGACATCAGTCATGGAAAAAGACATCACAAAAAAAGACATCAGTCATGGAAAAAGACATCACAAAAAAAGACATTAGTCATGGAAGTTATACATTTGGCAAGATAATAAAAACTACTAGTTGTATTACTTTTATTATAATTCTATCAGTTACAACTGGCCACCGCAGCTGAGGTTCAAAGGTGTGTGCAAGACAGACTTGAAGGCATTGGATATAAATCCATCAACCTGGGAGGATGAAGCTGCCGATCGCACCAAGGGGCGATGCTCCCTATAGCGCCACCTCAGATTGGGCGAAAGGAAGCTCTCTCAACAAGCAGAAGAAAAAAGAAGTCACAGAAAGGAACACAGGGTAAAAATAACAAACAACGCACTCCCAAAGTTAGTTTATGAATGAGGGAACTACAAGAGTTAAACCTTAACGTTAATGTGTTATCCTTATATTTGATACCAAATCAGAAATTGTTCGTAGCGTTATTATATTTAAAGGGTTGGCAGTCCCATAGTAGGTACGGCCGTAGGGAAGTAAAGTGTTAGAGACTTCACTATGCTAGGTCCAGCATCTAGAGTTTTGGCAATCAGTTCTCTTCTTCGCTGCCTTTTTCTTCCTTAACTGAAGAACAAAGTCATGTACCCATGTACAGCTCGGTAGGCTGCAGCGTGTCAATACCGTAAATCGAACCTGGCATCTTTGCCGCGAGAGACCAGAGGTCTAACCACCCTGCCAATATATATATATATATATATATGTATATGTGTATATATATATATATATATATATATATACACATATATATATATATAAATACATATATATATATAAGCATGACATAATAGCAGTCATGGGTGATTTTAACGCCAAAGTAGGTGACAACAACGATGGAATACAAAGATATCTCGGTACTCATGGCATAGGCTGTATGAATCAAAATGGCGAAAGACTTCTAGAACTTTGTGAAATATCAAACCTCGTTGTGGCAGACACCATCTTTCCACATAAGAATATCCACAAGATAACATGGAATTCACCTGATGGCAGAACTAAGAACCAGATAGATCACTTCTGCATAAGCGCTAAATTTCGCTCATCAGTTCAAGACGTCAGAGCATACAGAGGTGCAGAGATCGGAAGCGATCATAACCTCTGCATAGCTAAACTGAGAATTAAATTGAAGAAGTTATACCAACAGAATAAAAATAGAAGAATAGATGTACACAGACTGCAATCAAATGATATAAAGGAGGAATATAATGTCAAAATGAACAACTATTTCGATGCTTTAGGCAAAATTGACAACGATATCACCACCAAGACAATCGATACTAAATGGGAACAACTGAGAACAGCAATGACAGAAGCAGCAGTAGCGACCACCGGATACCTAGTACATAAAAAGAAAAAATGGATGAGAGAAGATACTTGGGATAAAATACAAGAAAGGAAAACAGCAAAACTTAAACTACTAGCGGCAAGTACACATAATGCAGTTGAATCTTGCAAACTATCTTATAACTTGTTAAATAAAGAAGTGAAGACAAAAACTCGAAGAGATAAAAGACATTTCATCAATGAACTGGCCGTAGAAGCTGAAAATGCTGCAAGAACTGGTAATAGTAGGTGCCTTTATCAAATTACAAAACAACTATGTCACCAGCCTACTGCTATGGAAACACCTGTTAAAGGTAAATTAGGGAATTCAATACCAACAGAAAAAGAACAAATGAAGAGATGGGCTGAGCACTTCATGGAGGTGCTAAACAGACCACCACCAACAGTAACACCTGATTTTAATAATGAAACACTCACAACCACCTTGCCAATAACTTGCGATGAATTCACGCTGGACGAGATCAAACAAGCCGTTAAAAGATTAAAAAATTTTAAAGCTGCTGGAGTTGACGAAATTTCAGGGGAAATGATTAAAGCAGTTAATGACAACAACCTCTTGAGAATTTTAGACATTATAAATGAAGTATGGAGAGAAGAACAACCACCACAACAATGGAAAGACAGTATTATTGTAAAGTTACCGAAGAAAGGTGATCTATCAGACTGTAATAACTGGCGTGGTATATCTCTATTATCAGTACCTGGAAAATTATTATGTTGCATGATGTTAGAAAGACTTAAATTGCATGCTGACGAAAAGATCAGAGAAGAACAAGCGGGTTTCAGGCCGAAACGATCATGTATTGATCAAATATTCACACTAAGAACAATTATAGAAGAATCAGTGGAAAGGCAGTCGCCACTTATTATCACCTTCGTCGATTTTCAAAAAGCCTTTGATAGTCTACACCGCCCATCATTGTGGAAGATACTTACAATCTATGGTTTTCCAACAAAATATGTGAATATAATCAAAGCGCTATATGACAATGCAAGATGTTGTGTTAGAACAAATAAAGGGAATACAGAATGGTTTACAGTAGAAACAGGGGTTAAACAAGGCTGTATTATGTCACCACTACTTTTTGGAATAGCTATTGATTGGGTTATGAGAAACTATACCCACAATGAACAATTGGGTATAAAATGGACAAATGGAAAATTCCTGGGGGACCTGGATTTCGCAGATGATGTAGCATTCTTAAGTTCAACACCAAGACAATCCCAAGAAGCAATAAATAATTTGTGTCATCTCTCGGTTAAAATAGGTCTCCAAATAAATGCCTCTAAAACTAAAGCTATGAACTTTTCTAACGAGACCTTTGATATCATCTTGAACGGGGAAAAACTACAGAAAGTTGAAAGTTTCAATTATTTAGGCAGTAAAATGACTCAGGATGGTGACACAACAAGAGAAATCCATACTAGAATTGCTTTGGCAGCTAGCGCCTTCAATAGATTATCTAACATTTGGAAATTACGATCATTGAATATACATACCAAGCTTCGTCTGTTTAATTCAAATGTTATCTCAGTGTTAACATACGGCTGTGAGAGTTGGAAAATAACAAAATCATTGGAGAACAAGCTGAATACATTCGAGAACAAATGTCTTAGAAAACTCATGAACATCAGTTGGAAAGAATTCAAGACTAATCGACAAATAAGAGAAGACTCTAGGCAGAAATATGTCTCCGACTATATAAGGAAAAGACGATGGTCATATATCGGTCATGTCCTACGAATGCAAAACAACAGAATACCACTA
Source organism: Oreohelix idahoensis (assembly GCA_024509875.1). Lineage (NCBI taxonomy): Eukaryota > Metazoa > Mollusca > Gastropoda > Stylommatophora > Oreohelicidae > Oreohelix > Oreohelix idahoensis. The sequence continues at coordinate 23,475 of JAMPIV010002361.1, forward strand.
CAGGCGCTCACTTGGGTTCCTGAGGGTAAGAGGAAAAAAGGAAGACCAAAAGAAACACTCAGAAGAACAATAATAAGAGAAGGAAGAACGTTTGGGCCTAAATAATGTGCAAGAGCTAAGAGGAGTGGCGTCACAACGAACAACCTGGAGAGCACTGGTTTCTGCCTTATGCGCCGTGTTTGGTGCTTAAAGAATTTATTATTTATTATTATTATATATATATATATATATATATATATATATATGTATATATATATATATATATATATATATATATATATATACATTTAGAGATATATTTACATCAATAGAGCTTCTTCTTGTAAAAGGGAATTTCGCTGGATTTACACCAGCTGGAGGCTTGAACGGGCTATATAAATTGCTTAATTCTTCACAAAAGGCGACGGACAGATATAAGTTAACAATTGCTCGGCCCTAAGCAGCAATGTTCTTGACTTCTGAATTATCTTGTAAATGTTCCCTTGAGACAGAAGCGTCGTTATCCTTCTATCTACGTATCTGCCAAGAGTAATCTTGTGCGAATGTAGACACCTTTGACGACCCACATTAGATACTCTTGAGTTTTGGCCACTGTTGGACCACTACTGCAAAGCAGGAGAGGCAATCCGTGACAACTACTCAGGTTCCCATTTAAGAAACTCTTGGACTTCTTGGTAGTAGTTTTTGCTGTTCTCCGTGATTCACTGCCATACAATAAGACTGCCCTGATATTTGAGTTGAAGATTCTTATTTCTGTGATGGACTTGATTCTGTTGTTTTGTTTTAAATGTGAATATATTTGTCAATGGAATGAAGGCGTGTACAAAGGCAAAACATATTTTCAAACAGAACAATCAAACTGTGAAGTAACTTCTGGTTCTGGTAAGTTCTTTATTATTACAGCGGCCCACCGAAACGTCAAACACATTGTAAGGGAATACTCACCCCGCTTAGCGCACAAGGCGAAGACAGGTGTAGGTGAGCTGACAGAGGACCTTAGGTGCGACTTCTTTGATGTGCCCCATCAAACACTAATCGTCACCTGTTGGCCAAATTTGTCTCACTGTAGCTAAGGAAACTTCGATATTGACATTTGTCGCCCCCTGATTTGACCAAAATTCCTGGTTCGCTTTCATCTATTTTGTAACGTTGAGAGAAGACACTCCCGCGGACCCCCATCATCGCCCAATGTTAGATCAAGAAAATCACATAGATCAAGGTAGCCGATGGAGTCACAGATTTCTAACAGTACACAAACTGTTCATAGTTTTGTTCTGTGTCCTCTTAGACCAAACATGCTCAAAAGAGCTAAAAATACACGTCGGTCTTACACGAGCTTTCATAGAGAAGAATACAGAGGGGGAAAAAAACTGTATCACTTAGGGTAGGTAAATCTTAAAACGTGCCTTAAAAGGGTGTCTGAAACTCCCATCCCGTGTTCGAACCATGAATTCAAGCCTGCCCTGTCGCCGGTAGATCACAGTGGGTCTGTACTTACTCTAAAAGGTCATAATGGAACTTTTCTTGTTTTACTCGTTTCTTGACTTTGAGTATATTCAAATATTGGAAAGTTCATATTACGTCAGAAATGTTAGGGTCAAAATATGAGTAGCTTGGAGGAAGGATATCCTTGTTCTAGAAACATTCTTGACGTGATCTCATCTGTTTTTATGGCGGGTTTTAAGCTCGTCTCAGGACAAACCTTTTTCAGAACTTCGTCAAGTTAGAACATTTAATAAATAAGAGGGAAACCCTAAGCCTATAAACAGTTCATAAATAATACATACAAATGTATTTTTCAGGCTGTAGTCAGAAATAAAGGAGTAGAAAACTAGACGACATAAGTGATAGACTTACCGGAGATTCAAACCCAGGACCACCAGAACGACAACACTGCATCATGTTAGACTTAGTAAGAGTCATGCAATAGAACGGTACTAACATTTGAGCTGAAGATTTTTATTTTTGAGTTTGACTTTAAAATTCCAATATATCGTTAATGCAGTGAAGGCGTTCGCAAATTCAAAACATATCTTCAAACAGAACAATACAATTGTGAAGGTAATAATATGACAGAAGATTGTTCTGTATTTTGGTGTTTACCAAGCCTAGAGTTACCTTTTATGACTGGTTATTGTGCTCTGATATAAGCGAAGGACTTCTGTGTTGGCGTGAGCTTGATGAAAATATATGTTTCACTTGGAGCTAAAAGGTAATGACAAAAATAATGTGTGCGATTTCAAACCAAGTGTAGCCTACTTTGTTCACATGAGCCACCTCCAGGCAATCTCTGTATCTTTTCATTTGTCATATGCTGACCTCATTTCAATGGTCACACGTTGACCAACAAGCCAGTAGATCCCAGGGATCGATATAAACAGGTTAAGGTAGTCCCATAGCCGATACTGCCGTAGGGGAGTGAAGTGTTAGAGACTCCAGAATTCTAGGTCCAGCATCGAGAGGTAGGGTGACTAGTTCTCTTCCTCGCTGCCTGTTGTTTCTGTAATTGAAGAGCAAAGTCAGGTACTTATTTACAGCTAGGTAGACAGCAGCGTGAGGATACTGCGAATCGAACTCAGCGCCTTTAACGAGAGAGACTAGCGCTCTAACCACTCTGTTAATCGGACGCTCAGGGTTCGATACAGGGAAGCAAAATTATAAAATTTCAAAACTGCCAAGCAAATTGTCATTGACTACTACGACTGACTGCCCATGGGGTAAGCAACCTCATCTTGTAAAACAAATTATTGCATAAACTACACGAGCAAGGGCAGACGAAGTTAGTTTTGGCGCAGACGTTTTACGGGATGTGAACAACTAGATGTGCAACTTTATGAACACTCCACACTGCCAAGCAGACATAGACAACTACATGAGGTAAGCATCTTCATCTTGTAAAACAAATGACTGCATAAACTTCAAGAGCAAGGGCACCGGAATTTCCTTTTCTTTGGCGCATGTTTCTTACGAGCTGTGGACCACTGCAGGCGGTGCTCTTTGTTCACAGAGGATCGAAACAAGACAAGAATACTAAATTGAGCTGCTGTGATGCGTATCTTGTATGCTGTAATAATTCCGTCTCTTGCTATAATGTCACTTTTATTCTTCATTATTTTCTTTTCTCTGTGTTATGTGATCTCATTTCAACTCTTGTCAATAAAACACGCACGGAAAGAGCCATCAAAGATGCAATTGGGCTGTCGTAGTTTTTGAGCTAAACATGTTCATCTGTCCCATCCTTTCCATACGCCCACTTGCTCCCGCTTGACAATCATGTCGATGACTTCAACAACATCTGCACCGGCCTGAGCAACACGGAAGGCGCTGGTAGCACGCGCAGTAACAACAATTCCTGCCACTAGCAGACCAGGGAACGTGTTGACCGTTCGTGGGTAGTGAATTACTCGATAGAGTTTACATAAGGCAAAACAGCCGGCAGTTCACTATTTCCACCGCCAGGCGTCTGAAAAAAGGAAGTGACGAATAGCCGTGCATTATGGGTGCCCGAGCCGTCTTCGCACAAGACGAGAATTACGTGTGGACAGAACAAGCCAATAACTGAGCGAGGTGTTGACTTATGCAAATTATATCCCATAGAGAGAAGCAGGAGTAACGGGATCGCTGAGATTAAGGATCACATTGAACGATAACAAGGATATTTCAAATCAGCTACAGGGATAATCCTATTCATTTTGTTAGAAAATGTAATCGAGAAATTTATTCGGCAGCACGGCCATGTTGTTATGAGTAATTTATTTGCAGAAGGTAAAAAGATATTGCTCCTTCTCCGCGTATGGGTCAAGGAAAATCTCATTATTTATTATTTGTAAACGGTAATTACAAAATGGAAGCCTCTCAAGAAATGACGCAACTTAGGTTTCTCCAAAAAAGTATGATTTGACACTTCGGTATATGCTTATCGTATTGTAAACACTGTTCTAATCCTGTCGCACCAGTCAGGATTTTTGGCTGTTAAAGAATATTAACACAAACAAGTTTTCAATAGAACAAAGACACTCAGAAGACAGTCTAGTTTTTCTGACAAGAAGAGACGATGGTGATAAGGAATAACCATTATTACAGTCTTTGGATTTAATTTTACTACCACTACTGCAGGGGTCGGCGACCCAGAAGCTTTTGGGATCTGCTTTAACACTGAACCCCATAAAGATCTACCATATATCTTTATAGTTGTGTATGTGAGTGCCTGTAATTTTAACCGGGTGGGATGATTGATGAACCGAACAAAGAAAGATAACGTCCCTATCTCATGCAGTTGATGAATATTTTTTAGCCAGTTCGAGAGTTTTCATTGAGATTGCGGGAAAAGTAAACTTGGATCTCGGGGACACCCCAATTTCAAATGCTAGCTGGAGAGGTCTAGTTTTCAATTTCCCTAGTTTATGTAGTTTTTCTTTTTTTCCCCTCCGCAATAGCCAAAAGATCTACCATGTTATCCACTGGGATCTACCAGTAGATTGAGAACGACCGGTTGCCGACCACTGCACTAGTTCTTTCACGTGTTGCTGGTTGCTCAAGTTTTCATTTATTTAATTAATTTATTTATTTCCAAAATATAACGCCTTCGCTAACGTCCGATCGACTACTTTTGGTGTGTATTATGTAAATGTAAGTGTCTGTCTAGCTTCCCAACCATTTCTTCTTATTCTGAAGCTAGATCATTTAACGTAGAAAACTTCTGTGAACAGTTCTTTGTGCTGATTAAATCTAACGAGGAGCTCAATCTCTGTTTCATTTCTGTCTCACTATGTGATTCATTTATTCTGTTACTACCTGTCAGCTTCAACACAGGTTTTTAACATATATATATATATATATATATATGTATACCAAGCCTGTCTATGCCATTCGCTCCTGGCAGAATCCAACCACAACACTCTCCAGAGTGCCAGCTATGTAACTATCCCTACGAAACTGTTGACCACCACCTATTTGAGTGCCCAGCACTCGATGATGTTAGGGAAATGCTCCTTCCTCCGAGTCCAGATAAGTGGAACACCTTATACAGGGAAACAAAACAATTTGCGACAACACTGAGATATCCCTACATGGAACTGGGCCGAAGGGCGAAAGCACAAGCGCCGCTTGATCAATAACAACAACAACAATAACAACAAAAACAACAGCAACATGTTATTGATGTCAGCTATTTTCTCACTAGTTTCATTACTTCTTCCATTCAATGTCAATATCAAATAATGACACCATAAGCTTTTTGGTTCCAAAGTTGTTATAGCCGGCAGTTGTAGTGAGGATAAGCTCTCACTGCAGATAAATACTTCTATGGCACGTGCCTCAAATAGCCTCTGACAACCAAGCCCAGCTCCCGGCCTCCATTTATAAAAGATAAGAATGGAAAATTGCTTAGTAATATACAAGAACAAATGAAGAGATGGACAGACCATTTTGAGGAACTTCTCAATAGACCAGCTCCAACTAATCCACCAGACATCCAGCCAGCAGAAGAGGAGCTACTAATCAGCTGTGAACGACCAAGTAGAGAAGAACGAACGAACGAACAAACTTTATTTTCAAAGGGTTGAGAATTGGGCACGCAGGCCCGTCTGACATTCTGCCCTTCCTTTCTCTCATCTTTTATGCTGATTTCATTTATTCTCACATACATTTTACCCATCAATTCAAGGAATTCAACGTTATAAAGGTAAAATAATAGCATACTCACATTCACAGTATCTAATTATAAACATGAAATAAAGTATGTTGAAAAATACAAACTAAGTATCACCATAAAACAAAATATGTTGAAAAACACTATCATCATCATTAAACCTACATTCGATATTATATCATTTGTTCGGAAAAATAATCACATTAGGGGGGCAGATAATCAGAACTCATAAAGTAATCGAAAAGTTTACGATTGTATGAATAGGGACTGAGGTTGTTATCTTTCAGATAATGTGGAAGATAGTTCCAGAGATGAGCAGCAGAGTAAGCTAAGCTTTTCTTGAATAAGTCAAGCCTAGGCTTGGGCACTTGTATTTTGTTAAGGCGTTGACTGCGTCTTTCACTGTATGTGAACATTGGCCACAGATATGTTGGAGCATTCTGTGACAGGATTTTGTGAACAAATTTAGCTTTGTTGAACAGAAAGCGCTTTCTTAGAGGCAGTATTTTGAGATCTTTATATAGATCTACACACTGTGCTTGGAAGTTATCAGAAACTAGACGCACTGCACGCTTTTGTAGTGAATGGAGTCTTTTTGTGTTGGACATAGAACAACCATCCCAGATTGTGGAGCAATAGTCCAGGTTTGTTTGTATGTGAGATATATAGAACAATTTACGTGCATCTTCATCTAGGAAATGTTTGATTTTAGCTAACTGGTAAACTTTCTGTGCCGTTTGCTTGGTCAGTGCATGAACATGTGAGTTCCAATTTAGATGCTGGTCAACGACTATTCCTAGAGTTTTATGTTCATTAACGTTTTCAATTGGTAAGGTACCAATATAGATCTGAAGTGTTGTTTTCTCTGAATTTTGTAATTTTTGTCTAGTTGATATTAACATGCACTTTGTTTTAATTATATTAATTAGCATGCGATTTCCGATGCTCCACCTAATCAGATTGTCTGTATCTTTTTGTAACGATAGTTCGAGTGTGTTGCAACTTGTATCACTCGTGTAGACAGTACAGTCATCAGCAAATAGGTCACAGGATGCGTGCTCGACGTGTAGTGGAAGGTCATTAATGTATATGGCAAAAAGTAGAGGCCCAAGAATAGAGCCCTGAGGAACGCCGGTATTTATTACGGTTGGGTTTGAGCAAGAGTTATTGTAAGAAACTACATGTTTTCTGTCTGACAGGAATGATTTAATTATCGTCACTAGTTGAAGGTTTACTTTTGATGTTTCTAGTTTTCTAATTAAAATAGCGTGATCTATCATATCAAATGCTTTTTTAAAGTCTACAAAAACTGCCCCACATATGTTATCGTTATTAATATTTAAGTGCCAGTTGTCAATCATCTTAGTTAGAGCTGTGTGACATGAATGTTTAGGTCTAAACCCCGACTGACTATCAATTAGCAAGCCGTTGTTAACTAAGTGTTGTAGTGTTATTTTATGTATGTGTTTTTCTAGTGGTTTGGATAGCGATGATATTAAAGAGATTGGCCTATAGTTACCAAGGTTATTATTGTCGGAAGTGCCAGGTTTGAAGAGAGGATATACCTTAGCGACTTTAAAGTGCCACGGAAAGTAACTCCGTGCGATACATTGATTGTATATGTATGTAAGCGAATCACTAATATAAGAATATAAGAAATAAAGATAGCCATAAAGCTTCTGAAGCATGGAAACCAGCTGGTCCAGATTGAATTCCAGCAGAGGCCATCAAAACAGATATTGATTCCTCTACAGATATATTATACTAAGTACTTGGCAAAGTCTGGGAGAGAGAAGAAATACCAGCAGAATGGAAATGAAGGTTATCTGGTCAAGTTCCCTAAGAAGGGAAATTTACAAGAGTGCACAAATTATAGAGAAATAATGTTACTTTCAGTGCCAGGAAAAGTATTAAACAGAATCATCATTGAGAGGTTAAAATAACATATAGAATGTGATTATACACAGATGACCAGCAGAAGTAAAGGGCACAGTTTACAACAAACTGCCTTATTAACTTAATAGGCTACAAGTGGGGGCAGAAAAAACGGATGTCCATAGACAAGAAACTGAGAGATGAACAAGCAGGTTTTCGACAAAACAAAATATGGTCTGTAAAGACTATATAGCCACATTGAGAATAATAGTTGAAGAAAGTCTGGAATGGAATTCACCGCTATACATCGGATTCGTGGACTATGAAAAGGCATTAGACAGTATAGACAGAGAATCACTTTGGAAATTGATGAGGCATTATGGAGTTCCTATGAAGATCATTAACTTAATAATGAAGATATGACATGTAGAGTTCTTCATGAAGGACACCTTACAGAACCGTTTAGGATTAGAACGGGAGGGAGACAGGGATGCCTATTGTCTCCACTTCTTTTCTTACTAGCAATATATTGGGTTATGAAAACATCGACATCACACAACAGAAATGGAATCCAGTGGAATCTGACTAAACAGCTTGATGATCTGGATTTTGCAGATGACTTGGCTATTCTGTCTCACAAACATAATCAGATGCAAGAGAAAATGAAAATTCTCGATGAGAGGTCACAACTAGTGGACCTGAAAATGCACAGGGAAAAAACAAAGATTATGAGACTAAATGCAAGAAATGATAACAAGGTTGAACTTCAAGAAGCACCACTAAAGGATGTAGAATCATATTGTAACGATATTTGTGTATGTCCTTTTACATCACGTTCGTTACCTACTACATTATCACTTTATTTCTTCATTTTCCGCATTCATCGTCCTTTTATTTGACATATTTCCTGCACCTACATTATTTTTGCTCTTACAACTCCCAGACTTGTTTACTTTTCTCCAGGTGAATCGTAATAATACCAGGCTAATTAGACAGATCAGCGGGTAATACGCTTATCACGTACGTCGCGTAGCCACCTTTGATAGAGTCGATCTCTATCGACACAAGATGGTCTCGCACGATCGGTGAAAAGAAAGCCATATTATATGTCAGAGACATCCGTCTGGCTCATGCACGAAAACACGGGTGATGATACGTAATCGCTTACGCTGGCACATCTTTGTATCAATATTACTGATAATCTGTCTGGGGAGACAACATAATGGCAAAGCATCTAGACAGGAAGTGTTACTGCCTTATTTTAAAAAGGTCACGCACTGGAATTTTAAAATTTGATATTTTAAAACACGCGGGGGATATTATGATTTAACACCCGACCCATTTAGTTCTAAAGAACTTACAATTGGCTTAACTTGAGAGCCGGAATAGACTTTGACTTTCAATAGAAAATTCGTCGGAAGTACAATCTGGGATTAGAACTAAGAAATGGAAATATAATCTAGCAAAACTGGAGTCCCAGATCAGACTGCATTGCTACATCAAGCTAGCAATTCACCAGAGCCAGAGAGAAGGAGCGGACACAGGATTCAAAAATGATAAGTGACAGATCGAAGTATTTGGGCAACTGTGAAACTTAAAAGGAAACCTGCATTTGTAAATACAAATCTGGAAACTTAAAAGACTAGGACAGAGTATTCTGATAACTTCGAAACTTAAAGGTAATCCTGCATTTTAAATACAAAGGCTGTACACCTAAAGAATCAGATCATCCGTCATAAGAGAAATACTAAAAATTCCCAGATCAAGTGATTCGAAAGCATCTAACCTAAGTTGCTGTGTCCATTCTAAACTGTGCCTGGAGATAGTGTTCCCAAACGTTACTTTGGGGTAAGTGTAAACATGTATTTTGCAAATGGGAATTTGACATATTTTTCTTGCTAAGTGGTTATGTATGAGGCTAGCAACCTCAACATATGAAAATAGTATATTCATAAACCACTGCAGCAAGCGCTGGTGTTTGTTTTATGCTAAGTCGCTCAGAAACGCGAAAGCAGCAGCAACCCCAGACTCCGAATGGAGCAGTAATGAGTGATGATTACATCACACGTGCATAGAGTGTATCGCATCATTTTGTGAAATGTATGTACCCTGTTAATTGTAGTTCAGGCACAAATCATTGCATTCACGCTGTCCAAGCACATATTTTCCCAGCTTAATACCCAGAAGAATTTTGGTGATGTCTAATCATCTTCCCTGGGTTAAGCTGTGTATTCCCAAGAATTTAATTATTTAGAGAGGCTAACATCGGTGGGTGGACAGCGAGACAACGCGCCTGTTAATCTTCGCACTCAGTGTACTTAGCAGAGGCATTTGTTCTTTTTATTTTGTCTAAAGTTCGTGGGACGAAGCTATCAGACTGTTCGTGGAACGAAGCTGCAAGACTAAAGTTTCGACGTCACTAGTTGTGAGTTAAAAGAAGAGAATCAACACTATCTGCCTAAATCGGACAAGTTGTGTGAAGAAGTGCCCTCATCACAAAAGAATTGACGAAACAAAGGCTGCAGGACTCACTTAGACCAGCTAAGTTTATTAAGGAAAAAGCAAAAAAGAAAATATTTTTTTTAAAATCCTCAAACCAAGTCTCAGTAAAGACAATTTTATTTACCTCTAAAATTGATCTCTCACACCTTCAGCCCTACGGCAGTATCATTTCTTTTTCTCCATTTTTCTCACCAATCGCTTTTATTTGGCACAAATCATGCCTTTTCATTCTTTTTACTATCTAGGTTGGATTAGTATGATGAAGTCTCTAGCACTCTTTTCCCATAAGGACGTATCTTCATTACACGCAGAATTGTTTACGTTCCGCAAGGTAAATTCGATAATACCAGGTAATTATACCGGTCATACGCTTATCTATTCTATCCGTCTGAACATCAACAACTGCTGGCGGAATTGTGGATTTTAAAACTGCATCCAAGGTGGAATGAGTTCATTTTCTACACAAGACAACAGAAGGCTGAGACACTTGGGAGTCATGACCCACGTGGACCCCCCCTCCCCCTCCATTTAGAGTGTAAAGGAGAGTAAAGGGCCGAAACACTTGTTCGACAGGGGACCTCTTCTGATGATCAGATTGCCACCTGTTGTATCGCTCTGTATAGAGTTTCCTATCATAATTGCATGATCAGACCAGTGACAATCGGGAAAAGACCGATGAACATCTTGAAAGACAGATGACCCTGGGAAAGACTAGAAACCGGCTGACCGGGTTGGCACCCCGTAAGCTGTATACAATTGCTACAGGACCCAAAAATGATAGATGCCCCCAGGTTTCACCGAAAAGGGGGGGGGGGGGAGAATGATAAATCCACAGGCGCCTCATTGGAATCGACCAGACCCGTTACACGGACTTCGAGCTCTGAACGGCTGGAATTTCCATGTGCCTGTGGTAGAAAATTCTTATACTCAGAGAGGAATGAAAATGCACAGAACGAAAAAGGGGTGTGGGAGTTCATCAGGGGCAAATCAACAGCGCTCTGACTCGACGGGTAAGACGTTAGAAGAACTCAACCAGGAGTCAATCCACAGCACTGAGTACATTCAAGTTGATCTGTCTGATGATGATTTCACACACATTTTGGACGGGAATAGAGATGCAATCAAGTTTCCACCTGCCAGTGCAAGAGGGCTTTGGGAACAGCTGGACGAAGCCTTGTCAAAAGAGTTGGATAACAACCTGAAGCAGATAACTTTGGAGAAGTAGATGGAAATCTTCGGCGATATAATATATCTTCACTGTCGCAAAGTGTTTAGAGTCAGGGAGGCAAGGGAAAGTAACCCACAGCAAAAAAAAAGTAGAAGACAAATTAAAGTAGAAGAAATCAGGAAACAGAAGAAGCATGCCCGAAAACTATTCAAGAACGCAGTGGCCACAGAGAAGGAAGGGTTACGACATGTTTGGGAGCACCTGAAAGGCCAACATAATGCCCTTTGTAGAGCAGAAAGGTTGTGTAGGAAGAGAAGGAAGACCCGGAGAGATAGGGAAAGATTCTTCGGGGAGCACTTCAAGGTCACCAAAGAACTGTTTGAGCAGCCACGGTCGGGAACGCTAAACATCAGGAAAGAAGACCTGAAAGAACACCTTAGAATGACCTATTCAGATGGTCGCAAAGATGAGCCGCTCAGCAGCATGGCAGGCCTTAAATGGCCTAGTAAGCCAGGAGCTGAATTTAACACCAAGCCCCCAACGATGCAAGAAGTAGAAAGCATTGTCCATAAAGCTCGGTGCAAGTCAGCTCTAGGTCCTAATGGTGTTCCATATGTTGTGTATAAGAGATGCCCTGAGGTGCTCCGTTTACTGAAGAATGCGTGGAAAACCCAGCTTGTAAGCAAGGAATGGAGAAAGGCGAACGGAGTCTTCATCTTGAAGAAACAAAATTCCACAGACATCAGTCAGTTCAGGCCAATCTCACTACTTAATGTGGAAGGGAAGATATTCTTCTCAGTGGTGGCGAAAAGGCTCACTACATACCTCCTGGCAAATGGGTACATTGACACTACCATTCAGAAAGGAGGTATCCACTGTACACCAGGATGTCTAGAGCATGCCACAATTATCTGGGAAGTAATTAAAAAGACAAAGTCTGACAGAGCAAATCTCCATGTAATCTGGTTGGATATAACAAATGCTTATGGATCCGTTCCACACCAGATGTTGTGGCAGGCCCTAGAAATGTATCATGTTACACAAGAGATTGCAGCAATACTGAAGCTGTATTTCGCAGGGTTCTCTGTCACATTTTCAACCAGAGAGTACACAACGAAGTGGATTGATCTTGAAGTTGGAATTGCGATGGGATGTACCATCTTTCCCATACTATTCGTGTTGGCTATGCAGGTAATCCTCAATGCGGCTGAAGGAATGGCTATAGGTCCAAAGATCAGTGGAATGTGTCACATGCCACCGCCCAAAGCATTCATGGATGACACAACAATTCTAACATCAGGCCCGGAGCATGTTAACACGCCTGGATGAACTAGTCAGCTGATGCAGAATGAGCTTCAAACCCAAGAAATCGAGAGGCCTATCAGTCAGAAAGGGAAGATAGCGGAGGTCATATTCATAGTTTCCAGGCAAAGAATCCATTCTGTCATTGAGGAACCTGTTAAAAGTCTTGGCAGGGTGTACGATGCCTCATTAAAAGACTCGAAGGCATTGAAACAGACAATTGAAATGGTAGACAGAGGGCTACAGATCATAAACCAAAGCAGACTCCTAAGAAAATTGAAACTGCGGTGCCTCCAGTTCATGTTGATACCTAAGTTGCTGTGGCCACTGTTTATATTTGAAAAAAGCACATAGTACAGTGGAAACTATAGAGCAGAAGGTCAACACGTTCATGAGGAAATGGCTAGGGGTCCCACCAGGTCTGTCAGTCGTAGCACTGTACTGCAAAAAGTCAAAACTTGTGCTTCCTTTCAAGTCAGTTGTTGAAGAGTACAAAGTGGGAAAGGCAAGGCTTGCAATGATGCTGCGCGAGTTAGCAGATGACGTGTTAAGTCCATTTAGCTTACAGTGAAAACGGGAAGGAAGTGGAACGAACGAACGAACGAACTTTATTTTCAAAGGGTTGAGAATTGGGCACGCAGGCCCGTCTGACATTCTACCCTTTCTTTCTCTCGCCATTTATACTGATTTCATTTATTCTCATTCATTTTACCCATCAATGTAAAGGAATTAAACGTTGTAAAGGTAAAATAATAGCATACTCACATTCACTGTATCTATTTATAAACATGAAATAAAATATGTTGAAAGGTACAAACTAAGTATCACCATGAAATAAAATATGTTGAAATGTACAAACATCCTCATTAAACCTACATTCGATATTATATCATTTGTTCGGAAAAATAATCGCACGGGGAGGGGAGAGAGAGAGAGAGAGATAATCAGAACTCAGAAAGTATTGGACAAGTCTACGATTGTATGAACAGCGACTGAGGTTGTTATTTTTTTAGATCATGTGGAAGATAGTTCCAAAGTGGAAAGTGGAAGAAGCTGTTGATGATGCCCGAGAGTTGCTCAAACTGAGGGAGGTAATCGGATACACACAGACAAATAGACGGGGATTTGGCCATGGAGACATCCGCTGGTGATCCACGGCATCAAGCAGGGAGCGCAGAGACATGGTAGTTCTAGAGATACGAGGATCTGAGAATGATAAGAGGTTGCAAAAAGCAGTGCAGCAGGCCCAACAAGGCCATTGGACTACATGGGAAGGAGCTCTGCAAAGGTCCTTGACATGGAATGATATATGGCACATGGCACCTCTTAGGCTCAGCATTATTATTAGATCAATGTATGACCTCCTGCCATCGGCTACAAACCTTGTCAAAAAAAGTCGGATGATGAGCAGTGCCCCCTATGCCAGGAAAGGCAGACACTTGAACACGTGCTTTCAGCTTGCAAGGTGACATTAGGGCAAGGGCGATACACATGGCGCTACAACAAAGTGCTAAGTGAGCTGGCTGAGACAATGGATCTGGCAAGGATGAAGGCGAATAGCAAAGTCAGGCCGAGCAACGCAAATGCATACTTTCTGAGGGCAGGAAAGTCTGCACACCCCAAACCGAGTAAATCAGGTAGCAGTTTACCATCTCTTCTTGACTATGCAAATGATTGGGAGATGGCGGTAGACCTACCTGGACGAGGGGCATATCCAGAGAGTATCAGAAAATCTTGAAGACGGCCGGATATAGTGCTACATTCTTCATCATCGCTGCAGGTTATAATGATTGAACTGACCGTGCCATTTGAATCCAGATTGGACGAGCAACATTCGTTCAAAGCGGAAAAGTATAGTGATCTGGCCGCGGATCTGAGAGACGATGGGTTCATTGCAAGGGTCATAGCTGTTGAGGTGCGTGCAAGAGGGCTCGTGGCTGCGTCAGTGTATGATTTATTGAAACTGTTGGGTCTAAGAGGACAGTCGAGAACAAAAGCACTGAAGAAGCTTAGTGAAACTGCGGAAAGGGCATCATGCTGGCTGTGGAACAACCTTAATGGGCTATGGAACTCGGGACAATAAAATCTAGCTCTACCTGCGGTATAGGAAACAGCCTGAAATTTTTCTAAGTCCGCAATACATGGAGATTTTCATTGTATTGGTGAAAGGACGGCGGCGTTACAAGAAACAGGCGGTACATTATATGAGGTGTCAGGCGAAGTTATATTTCAGAGGCCGGCTCGCACAGAATTCACGCCTCGTCGGCTTTACGCAGGTGTATCGGTGGTGTGCTGCGGAACGACCGCAACAATTTGTCTTCACTTTGTTACTTTCACTGCCTAAATTCAGTTATTACATGTATGAAAGTAAACGTATGAGCTAGAATATTTCATTTATATATACATATAGAAATATATTTACCTCTAAAATGAGCTATACCATTATAAGAGGAAATTCGCTGAATTAACTCAGCTGGGGCAAGGAAGAATATTCCAGCACCTCTGATTCATGCTATGCAGAGCTTCTACAAGTCTTGCAGAAATTATGTGAGGACAGCAAACCATAAGTCAGAAGAGTTCAGGACCACCACTGGTGTAAGACAAGGTGATATCCTATCACCTTACCTCTTCATACTCCTTATGGACGATGTCATCAAGGCATGTAAGGAGAGAACAAGAAAGTATTCAGTGGGGTACTGGAAGATGAGACAGGTCTATATTTCGGAGCTGGCATTTGCTGATGATGTTGCCCTGATTGCTAAATCAGAGGCACATCTCCAATCCAACCTGCAAATCTGGAAGGAAGAGCTGGAGAAGAGAGGGATGGTCATAAGCAGCTCTAAAATAAATCCATGCTGATATCACGAGAAGAAAGAAGACATCAGATTAAGCTGGGAGAACAGGTCCTGGAGCAGGTCGACCACTTTAAATACCTCGGAGCTATTATAGAGCGAAAGGGAGGCATCAAAGAAGAGTTGGCCACTCGAAAAGCAGCAGCTGGGAGACTTTTTCAGGCCATAAATCGAGGATTCCTCAGCAAGAGAGAGGTTGGTAAGAAAACGAATATGGATGTATACCGCTCCACCTATGTCCCAGTCTTGACATATGGATGCGAGTCATGGGCAATGACTATAACCCATAAAAGCCAGATCTAAACCTCAGAAATGAGGTATCTGAGGAAAGTGGTTGAAGTAACAAGAAGAGACATGGTACGCAACCAGACGATGCGTCAAGGCCTTAAATCCTACCCCCTGCAGACCCAAGTAGAACAGTCCCAATTCAGATGGTTTGGCCATGTCTGCAGAATGGGAGAAGATCGGATACCACGACAAGCATGGGAAACAAAGAGCCAAGGATCCAGACCCCGAGGACGACCCAGAGTCCGCTGGGAGGACAACATTAGACAATCTTTGAAGGACCGAGGACTAGAATGGAACCAGGCCAGGGGGAAGACAGCCGATAGGATAGTCTGGCGCTCTCTCTTTCAAAGCTCTACACCTCACGGTAGAAGGGGAACGACTATGTAAGTAAGTAACTCAGCTGGGGGCTTGATCGGGCTAAAAACCATTGCTTAATTCTTCACAAAGTCGACGGATCAGATATAAGTTAATAGTGCTCTGCCCTATGCAGCATTGTTCTTGACTTTTGAAAACATCTTGTAAAACTACCCTTGAGATAGAAGCATCATTATCCTTCTACCTACAACTCTGCCAAGAGCAATCTTGTACAAAGGTAGACACCTTTGAAGACCCATGTTAGATACTCTTGAGTGTTGGCCACTGGTAGACCACTACTGCAGAGTTTAGGGGAGGCAATCCTTGACACGTACACATATCTTGGCAGTAATATAGAGGCAGAAGATGCTGCAGCCAAAGGAAATATGAGAGAACTGTATAGCAGCACAAAGAAGCTAACAGGGAAATACAAGCAAACAAGTTGCCTCATAAAAGGCAAGAATGGGAAACTGCTCAGCAATATACAAGTGCAAATGAAGAGGTGGACAGAATATTTTGTGGACCTTCTCAATAGACCAGCTCCACAAAACCCGCCGGACATTCAGCCAGCAGAAGAAGAGCTACAAATTAACGGCGAAAGACCAACAAAGGAAGAAATAAAGAAAGCCATAAAGCTTCTAAGAGATGGAAAAGCGTCTGGACCTGATGGCATTCCAGCAGAGGCCATCAAAGCAGATATCGACACGGCTACAGAGATGTTATATAAATTACTTGGTAAAGTCTGGGAAAAGGAAGAGATACCAGCAGAATGGAAGGAAGGATATCTGGTTAAGTTGCCTAAGAAGGGAAATTTACAAGAGTGCACAAATTATAGAGAAATAATGTTACTATCAGTGCCATGAAAAGTATTAAACAGGATTATCCTTGAGAGATTAAAAGAGTCCATAGACAAGAAACTGAGAGATGAACAAGCAGGTTTTCGATAAAACAGATGATGTACAGACCAGATAGCCACTTTGAGAATAATAGTTGAACAAAGTCTGGAATGGAATTCACCACTATACATCGGATTTGTGGACTACGAAAAGGCATTTGACAGTGTAGACAGAGAATCACTTTGGAAATTGATGAGGCATTATGGAGTTCCCCTGAAGATCATTAATTTAATGAAGAAAACATATGAATACTTGACATGCAGAGTTCTTCACGAAGGACAGCTTACATAACCGTTTGGGAAAAGAACAGGAGTGCGACAGGGATGCCTCTTGTCTCCATTTCTTTTCTTACTAGCAATAGACTGGGTTATGAGATCATCGACAACACACAACAGAAATGAAATCCAGTGGACTCTGACTAAGCAGTTGGATGATCAGGATTTTGCTGATGACTTGGCTCTTCTGTCCCATAACCGTAAACAGATACAGGACAAATTGAAAACTCTCGATGAGAGGTCACAGCAACTGGGTCTGAAAATACACAGAGAAAAGACAAAAATAATGAGAATAAATGCAGGTAATGATAACAGGGTTGAACTTGAAGAAACACCAATACAAGATGTAGAATCGTACACATATCTTGGCAGTTGATAAGGTCCACATTGATAAGTGCTTTTCTGTGATATAGCTCGTCCAGTCACAATGTTCTTTAAATGGGTTATCACGTTAATAAAGCTGGTATTGGTGTAAATGGTCAACTCAAAACCGGCACAGTGTTGGGCATACAGGTCACCTTGTCCCAAAACGTAATGAGGCCCCGACAAGGATGTAATGTTGACCATGAGTGTTAATGTGAGTGTCAATACGCGAATGCATGGATTGTTCTGAAGAGTTGACTAGAAGATCAAACACTCACTCACACGTAGTTAGAAGTTAATGATGCAGACTACTGTGGTCGTTTCATATTGTTTAATTGGACGCACACACTTGGACAGTACGAGTATAGTTACAGGAAAACAGGTCGACATATATCATCATACTGTTGATCAATGGTCTACAATCTTAAGTTGGCATTCATGTTGAAGAACATTACAATGGAACGTCCGTAGACAAGCACTCAGATTTCATCTGTTTATAAATATAATCATCAGGCCTTACTGACCGATCATGTCAGTTAATAAATAATGTTCAAGCATGACTCCTAGACAGAACCTCTTTTCTAGCGAAGATTTCTTTAGGTAAAGTTAAGCAAATATTTCTGAAGACAATGTTAACCCACCAGTATTGGGTTTTCTTTATAACTGTGATCTCTTAATCATCACCTGATAATAAGGGCATCCCTGTTCTCTGATCGATGATCGACAAAAAATAGGATCCAAAATGGCTTCTGGTTCCAATGAGCATTACTCACTATACAGATGCATAGTAAAGCTTCAATAAAGGCTTTGTTCATGAACACAAATGTTTCTACAAGAATCAGCATATTCTTTCATCATAACTGCTGCATACAATCATATTCAGTGCTGCTAGGTAACATGTCATCCCGACATATTGATATAGATAATCATCATGTAGACGTCTGCCCATCTAAGCCTAGCAAGGAAAAAGTTCAGCAAAAAAGTTCTTTTACCTGGGCATGGGAAATACACTAGCAGAACACATACGCCCTCTCCTGGCATTACAGAATAAACACTGGGGAACTCATAGACTTAATAATCATATCAGAAACTATCTTCTTCCCCATAATAGATCACAGCGATCAACAAACTTCGGACTGGTCTCCGACATGGCATTCACCGGGGTCCATCATCACGGAAGACCCTTTTTCGTCTCCCCATGCGCAGAAACTCCCTGACCCCAAAGTTCAGTACAAGGAAAAATAGTCCCACTTAGACATACAAAGATATCACGATATAAGACCGAATCGTCTAAAATAGACACGGAGTAAACATAGACTCGAACCATAAACATTCCTGCATAAACCTAAGCAAGAACAATCTGTTTCTGGCCCAACAAGGAACAGACCAACAAAATCTGGATTCATACGCCAAATTCGATATCCAGGGGAGATAACCCATATAACAAACGTATCAATCAATCATGGGTGATATATCTTTGGCCAGGAAAGCATCCTGATTCTAAAAACAAAAACTTTCCCTCAGACAAATAAATATTATAATAACTACATACTTTGCCACCAGTAATCTGTTGGTAACAGACTACCGCAACCCCCGGGGAAAAAAAATAAAAATTTTTTTTTCTCATCTGAGAGCAACATACAATAGGCTCACAACGCACGAATAATGCGCAGATGACTAATAAGAGCAATTTATAATGTCAAATTAAGATAAAGTCGAAGCATAGATCGACTTGTGAAAATATATCTCAACATCTCAGAGAAAGCATTTCTCTGAAGTATAAATATTTCCAGGGAGGTGCCACCAACGTATACTACAATGCTGGCAATGACACAATGCATATAACAATTTCATATCTAAGCACTATAAGTACATGATTGACAAAGAAGAAAAATCATCAAAGAACAGCGGTGAATATATATCAATGAACGTAGTGATAGTAGTGATACAATCACTATATTACAAATTACAATGTGTATCTATCTAGATATAGAAAGGAACTATTATAGACTTAGATGTGTTAAGAAGTCCAAGACCTATCAGTTAGGTGGAATCATGTGGGCATCTAGATAAAATGTCTGCCATCACATTATCTGATCCACGGATAGCTCGTACCGAGAAATGAAAAGGTTGAAAAGTAATTGCATATCGAGTAGACCTCGAGCTCTTCAAATTCTTACTCTGTATAGCCGTAAGAGCTTTGTGGTCGGTTTCTACTATGAAATGTGCGCCTTGAAGGAATCTTTGTAGTTTGACAATTGACCAGACCATAGCCAATAGTTCACGGTCTAAAACCGGGTAATTCCTTTCTGCAGCATTAAGTTTTCTGGAGATATACATTACAGGATGCAGAGTTCCAGAGTACTCTTGCATTAGTGCCGCTCCAATCCCAGTGGATGAAGCGTCATTACGAACAACATATGTCTTATCTGTAGTAGGTAACACTAAAATAGGTGGTGTTGAAAACAAATTTTTAATCTTATCCAAAGAGGATTGGCATTCCTGTGACCAGTGGACCATATTAGGCGACCCTTTCTTTAGTAGTGTAGAAAGAGGTGCCATGATAGAGGATAGATTCGGAATGAATCTTCCGTAAAATTGAATAAGACCTAAGAGACTTCGCACTTGTTTTTTAGTCTTAGGAATAGAGATGTTAAGTATCTTAGTGATATTATGGTCCTCTGTTTTTAGGAAATCATGACCAACTCCATGGTCTAGGAAAGAAATTTCGCTAAAACCAATGCAGGCTTTAGAGGGTTTCGCTGTCAGGTTATACTCGCGTAGAGTAGACAGTAATTCAACTAACCCCGAATAGTGATCTCCCCAAGTATCGCTGAAAAGACAGATGTCGTCTAGGTACGCAATGACATCTGACCGATAAGATAGGATTCGACGCATCATGCGTACGAATGTAGCTGGTGCGTTCATAAGGCCGAAAGGCATGAAATTCCATTGAAAAAGGCCTCTAGGTGTAGAAAAAGCAGTAAAAGGTTTGGCGCGTTCAGATAGAGGAACTTGCCAATATCCTTTAGACAAATCAAGTTTAGTGAAAAAATGAGATTTAGAAAGCCTAGTAAGTAGCTCTTCTAGTAAAGGCATAGGTTCAGCATCAAACTTCGTAACTTGATTCAATTTGCGATAGTCAACGCAAAGACGTATGTTATTGTCTTTTTTCGAACAATAACCATCGGCGAAGAATATGCAGAAGTGGATGGTTCAATTATTTTTAAATCTATCATCTCATCCAACTCCTTTTCAACCTGTGCTTGAAAATGTATAGGGATAGGATAAGGTCTGACCCTAATAGGTGTAACTGTCTTTTTCTCTTGTTGAGGTGATCACTGGCCCAAGACAGCATACATGTTGTTAGGTGTGTAGTGCGAGCGTATGATGAACTGAGTGTGGGTGCGAATGAAGGCGCGAATGTGTTTAGGCTCGTATATATGTAGACACTGCAACCCCTACACTCACATGCAGTAGTCAAGGATGCTTGAACACTGCAGGCACGTTTCAAAACATTTATTGACGATAACACACATAGTAGCATCAACAGGAACAGTCGTTGTAAACAAGGTCATGCTGACCGGAAATCGATAGATATACATTAGGCATTCAACAAGCTGGTAAACATTCCAATATTCGTGCATGGTCAATAATAATGTTATTCAATGACAGTTCAAAATGCCGCCTGATCTCTCTGACTAAACGCGTCAGATACCTTAATCACCTTGACACATAGGTACAACTTGGCATTCCCCGCCAATTGCACATTATCAGGCTGTAGTATAATAGCCGAAAACACAGGCCTCGTTCTGACGTCGGCTGTGTACTGCTGATAAGCAGGTTACCATCAACCCTGCAGTAATGCGTATGTGGACATAAATATGCCGCCAATCTGCGGCTCCCACAATATATCTTCGTCACTGGATTTCTGGATGGTATGAAGACTAATAGTCTTGGATGGCTACCTTGAGCACAACATATATGTTCTGTAATGGAGGACCGGTGAGTTGCAGTTCACAGACTAGGTAATCTTCTAACATGTTCTGCCACCGAAAGCGTAATAATGGAAAAAGTCGGTATTACCTGTAACCGAGTCCACAGAACCTAACAAGGAACTCTGCTGTCATTCCAACGCACAGAGATTCACTGGGGAAAACTGCCATCGCAGTCACTTCGAAGATTATCCCCGAAAAACACAATGGACTCTCGTCCCTTCAGAAACCATGACACTTCATGGCTTGCCGGAAGTCTAACTCAACTCCCGCTTAAAAAACCCTGCCTATGGGCATACGCCAGAACTGTCTACCTTTGACCCTAAAGGTCAAACACAATGAATGAATAAACAAGGGAAGACAACCCCTAATCAACCTGACATCGCAGGTAAAGACACAATTATTCTTATGATAAAAACATAAGCAAATAACTTGACAGATGACTCCGTCAAAAATGACAGCAACATATTACTACAACCCCCCTGTAAAAAAAAATGAAATTTTTTTTTTTAATATGTCCATGAGCAAGATTGCACAAGTATCACTTATGTGCTCATGAAAAAATGAACTTAATATCAGGTAGAATAGACGCATAAACAAAGCGTCTGAAGAGGGTACAAATCATCTCCCAACATAGGAGAAAATATTTCCTTTAAGCCAAACAAACTAAGGGGGTACCATTAAAGAAACCTAAGTTGCTGGCAATACCAATCATATATCAAACATTACCAAATACTATAATTATAGCAATATACAAATGTCATGAATTACAATGCTATATTAGCAACATATCACTGATGGATGGACAAAATGAAATTTGTTAAATTATCTAAACATCATCCAAATACATTTGTATTACAACATATTAGGATATTAAGGACAGACCTAAGTCCGAAAGTGTATCAGGAAAAACTAGGACACAAGATTTAACTGGAATCATGTGGGCATCTGGACAATATGTCCGCCATCACATTATCCGAACCACGGATAGCTCGCACCGTGAAATGGAAAGGCTGAAGAGCAATAGCATAACGAGTAGATCTCGAGCTCTTCAAATCCTTACTTTGCATAGCCGTAAGAGCTTTTTGGTCGGTTTCCATAAAGAAATGCGCGCCCAGAAGGAACCTTTGTAGCTTAAGAATGGACCAAACCATAGCCAACAATTCACGGTCTAAAACCGAGTAATTCCTTTCTGCCGCATTTAGCTTCCTAGAAATATACATTACAGGATGCAGAGTTCCCGAATATTCCTGCATTAGTGCCGCTCCAATCCCAGTGGAAGAGGCATCACTACGAAGAACAAAAGTCTTATCAATCGTTGGTAGTCTTAAGATAGGATGAGATGAGAACAAATTCTTAACCTGATCCAATGAAGATTGGCCTTCCTGGGACCAACGCACCATATTAGGAGAACCTTTTTTCAATAACAATGAAAGTGGTGCCATAATGGAGGACAGATTCTCAATGAATCTTGAATAGAATTGTATCAATCCCAAGAGACTACGCACTTGCTTTTTTGTCTTCGGAACCGAGATATTTAATATCTTCGAAATGTTTTGGTCCTCTGTCTTCAACAGACCATGACCAACTCGATGACCTAGGAAGGAAATTTCACTAAACCCAACAAAAGCTTTAGAGGGTTTTGCAGTCAAACTATGCTCACGTAGAGTAGATAGCAATTCCTTTAGACCCAAATAGTGTTCTTCCCAAGTATCGCTGAAAAGACAGATGTCGTCTAAATATGCGATGACATCTGCACGATCTGATAGAATTCGTCGCATCATGCGCACGAAAGTCGCTGGGGCGTTCATAAGCCCGAAAGGCATAAAATTCCATTGAAACAGACCCCTAGGTGTCGAAAAAGCAGTGAGAGGTTTGGCGTGTTCCGTCAGTGGGACTTGCCAATAACCTTTCGACAAGTCTAGTTTAGTAAAGAATTTAGCTTTAGAAAGTCTAATAAGTAGATCATCTAATAATGGCATAGGTTCAGCATCGAACTTCGTAACTTGATTTAATTTGCGATAGTCAACGCAAAGACGTATGTTATTGTCTTTCTTTCGAACAATAACTATCGACGAAGAATAAGCTGACGTGGATGGTTCAATTATTTGCAGTTGAATCATTTCATCCAATTCTTTCTCGACTTGTGCTTGAAAATGAATAGGTATTGGGTATGGTCTTACTCTGATCGGATTACGATCAGTAAGTATGATGTCATGTTCTATGACATCTGTGTGTCCAGGAATGTCGGTAAGGACATCCTGATATGATTGTAGCGTAGAGGATACTTGACGTTGCTCCTCAAAAGACAAGTTCGAAGAGATTGTAACGTCCCTCCACGATTCCGTTGAATTCAGTGGAATCGCAGGAAGAGGTAAGTTAACGTCAGAAAAAATAGTTTCCTCATCCTGTATAACGGACAGGGATGAGATGTGACCATGTTGGACTGGAGAGTCGTCCATCGCCTGGAAAATAGGCTGCAAATAGTCTGGACGTTCAATAAACTCTGTTAGCATATTTATATGGAAGGTTTTATGCCTTCCATCCACATCGACAATATAGTCGACATCGGAAATTTTGGAGACTATAGTGTATGGACCTTTCCATGAAATGAGAAGTCTATTCTCTCTTGAGGGAAGTAAGACAAACGCTTTGTCTCCAGGACAAAGTTGACGTAGGCGTCTTTTCTTGTTAGCAAATCGCCTAGCTTTTTCTTTCGCAAATTCGGAAGATGAAGTTGCTAACCTGCACGATTCGATAATCTTTTCTCTAAGAGCAATGACATATTCATATGACGATTGTGTATCATCGTCAATATTATCAGAAGTTATCAAATCGTGTAACAAGGACATCGGACCGCGCGGTTGCGCACCAAAGACAAGTTCGAAAGGAGAAAACCCTGTATGCTCGTTGGGAACTTCTCTATAGGCAAAGAGGACTGCAGGTAAAACCCTGTCCCAATCTTCAGGATGATCCTCCGTTATCTTGCCAAGTAAGTTCTTTAGTGTCCTGTTAAGACGTTCTACCAATCCATTGGACATTGGATGATAAATACTACTGAGAGACCTTTTAATGTCCAGCGTAGCCATTACCTGAGACATAACGTCCGAAATTAACTGAGTGCCGTGGTCCGACAGTATTTCTCCGGGGAATCCCAGACGAGAAAATATGAGCCAAAGAGCATCAGCGATATCGACAGTTGATATGCTCTTCAGAGGAATAGCCTCTGGCCAACGCGTGCACATGTCCACGCAAGTGAGGATAAATTGGTGTCCTCTGGCTGACTTAATCTTGAACGGACCAATGATGTCTATAGCCATTTTCTGAAACGGCCGAATCGGAATATCTGCAGCCTGAATAGGAGCAGCATGTCTCGGACCTCTAGACTTGACCTCTTGACAAATTTTGCAAGATCGGCAATAAATTCGGATGTCTTTATTCACGAATGGCCAAAAGAAGGACGCAAGGACTCTAGTTTTAGTTCTGGAAAACCCCATGTGTCCAGCACACTGAGAATCGTGTGCATGCTGAAGAATTAAGGCTCTCATACACTTAGGCACAAGAATTTGCGAGTGCATAGACTTGTCCGAGTGTTGTACCATCCGTACCAATATACCATTCTTCATAGTAATATACGATTTGTGATTAGTATTTTGATTGGGATCCCCTTTCTTTGCAAGAAGGAAGAATTTCTTCAAAGAAGGATCCTCTTCTTGACGTTTAACAAACGAGTCATGGGAAATCACCAAGTGCTCGTCTTGGCTATCAACTTCATTACTATTATCCGATGAAGTTGGGGGATTAAGAGCTTGAGCTCTTGTCACCACTGCATTGACCGTTTGAATGTTTTTTTTTTCCTCCCAACTAGAAATTTGTTGCGGGGTGCATTCCTTAACCCCATGAATACGACCGATTATAAGATCCGCAATAGGAATTAGGAAGAAGACATGCATGGACATCTCCTGTGAAGAAGGGAGTGTCAATCCTAATAATAGCAGTAGGATAACTTTCCATAGTACCACCAAATGTAACACATTTGATTGTTTTTCCAGTGGCACAGCAAGGATCTATCAGAGACTCCCTAACCCCGACGGTAGTACATCCCGAATCGAAAAGTACTGAGACTAGCCTATCATTTATTAGACCTTTATGTAAGATGAGAGATCCTCTCCCATCATGCGCAACTGTAGCAGGTAGAGCAGGAAGAGGGTGACCACAACTTAGAGTAGATACAGTCGATGAGTCGAACAATGTTAAGCATTGGGGGCATTCAGTTGCTCTCCCAAAATCGAAAGCACAACCAGTGATAGCCCTAGAGTTACCACTATCATTTACTGTATTACAGGCTCCATCAAACTCTTGTTGTGCAGAGTTTGCCTGTTGGAAAGGTCTTTTTTTGTTAAATCTAGGTCTGCCTCGATTATCATTTCCCCTGTAATTATTTCGACTATCATTTCCCCTGTAATTGTTATCATATTGCCTATTGTAATCATCATTCCGGTTTGAATCCCGGTTTCTAAATTCACCATCGTCATAATCTTGACGTCGAGAATGATTACCTCGAAAGTTCGAATAGTTATTATTTGGATAGCCTTTGCGAAAGTGTCTCAAATTATTACCACTAAAATTACGAGAACTACCATCTTGTCTCCAATTCATAGACGAAGAACCATCATGTGTTGGATTACTCCGCTTCTGAGTGTAATTCTGATTACTTCCCCTATTCCAGTTTTGTTGAGCACCCTGAAATTTTTTTTTTGAAATTAGGGCCATATGGTGTTGCCGAAGCAGCTGGCAACCCTTCTTTCACTTTAGAATTGCTAACTGTAGCATGGGGATGCGCGGTGGCATACTGACAACAGTATTCCTCCATATCTTTTAAGTTTTTAGGCTTACGCTCATGAAGGAATGCAAGAAAAGAATCATTAACAGATGACAAAACCTTATCTCGCAATAATAAGTCCATTAGACCTTCATATGTTTTCTCAGTCTGAGACAACTCAACCCATCGTGTAAATGTACGACGTATTTTTGTAACAAAATCAGAGAAATCTACTCCATTTTCTGGCAACATTGTCCTAAAACGAAGACGATAGTCTTCTTCTTTTAGTTGGTATTTTTTTAGCAATGCTGCTCTGACAACATCATAATTAGTCCTGTCATGTTCGTCTATTGTCATAAGAGTAGTCACTGTGTCACCTGTAAAAAATTCCATCAGTTGTTCAACATATTTTTCTTTTTTTATGTTATGCGTATCGCATAAAAATTGGAATCTATCTAGATAATCTGCTACGTCATCCTTTAAAGGATTGAAATGAGGTAGTTTGATCCTACTTACAAACTCCTTTGTCGTACTCGAAGTTGTTTGATGAGCACCTGGACTCGCCAATTTCAATTTCTCTAACTCCAAAGTTGCGAGTCTTTCATCAAGTTCCATTTTCTGTTTTCTTTCCTCATGTTCCATTTTTCTAATTTCAGCCTCAGCAGCAGCTTGAAGTTGGAGTTTTTTTCTCCTCAGCAGCAGCTTGAGCTTTCCTCTCCTCTGCAGCAGCTTGAGCTTTCCTCTCCTCTGCAGCAGCTTGAGCTTTCCTCTCCTCTGCAGCAGCTTGAGCTTTCCTCTCCTCTGCAGCAGCTTGAGCTTGAAGTTTTTTGTCTTCCATTTCCATCTGGAATTTTCTTTCATCAGCTTGAGCTTTTCTCTCCTCAGCAGCAGCTTCTCTTTGATACCTTTTCTCTTCAAGTTCTAATCTTCTATTCTCAGCATCTAGCTTCTTTAGTTCAGCTTCTGCTCTCCTTTGTTCAGCTTCTGCTTTCAATTTAATTTCCTCTTTTTGTTTCTTTTCTTCTGACTTTAATGCAATGGCGAATAGAGCAGATGAATATTCTTCCAATTCTTTACCAGACTTACCAAGGGTTAACCCTTGCTGGATGAAGAAATCCAATGTAGACATTCTGTCTAATGAGATCAGAAACCTGAAAAAATTAACTAAATTACCTTTATATCCCAATCACTGTGGGCACAAGTCTTTTTTTTTTTTTTTTAAAGAACTTGCATATATATTTTACCTTGTCTCAATCTTTGTAGACAACAAGTCTTTTAGCAAAGAACTTGTATAAATATCTCATATAATAATATTTTATTAACAATCTCTATATGAAGAGTATACCTTATCAGTAATAATAATACATGACCAAGTGTATGTATGTAGACTGTGTATGACAATAATGTAATACAATCATAAATACAAAGACAAAAATACAGAACAATGACCAAAAAACGTTCGCGGAAGTCAAATAAACAATACAGCAAAAAGTAAAAAAAAATGTTACACAAATGTGTAATGATGACCGCGAAAAATAAACAAGACAAATGGCAACACTGTTATAAACGAAAAGGTGTAAAGAAATAAACAAAAGAAAGGAAAGACCTACAGATACAAACAAATGAAATCAAAACTGAAAAACAGAAAAAAAATATTACAAAAACAACGATAAGTACAGTTTCAGCACAGCTAAACGTAAATAGCAACGATTGTCGCTAGCAAATTCCAATTAAGGAAATTTGCAGTCCCTAACGACACGCTCTCAATAGATAACCTCTATTACGTGGCATTTATCTAAAGGAGTCACCTTTACCCAACCAGCCCGCAAAAGAACACAAGAAAAATACACAACAATAGTACAATTAACATAAATAGCAATCAATTCAATGTGTTGCAAAATAAAGCTTAGTCACACATGATATTACAGTAACTAACTTGCTCCTTGCGAACACAGAAACAAAATGTCAAGCGCGCACTGAATGTCAAATCCACTGTAGCATAAAGTGGTATTCACGAACAAAAGTTACTATGACCTTCTCGACTTAGGACTTGCACATTGAATGTTTACAATTTCCACGTACTGTTTACAAACACTTGACCTCGAACAATGTAACTTGAATGCTCGGACATAGAAAAGTCTGTTGTTGACTGAAACGTGTAAACGACCAGCGGTACCGTTTACTGTAAGGGACTTGACTTGCAGTTGTGGTCCACGTAGCAAATGCCTAGATGTTAACTTCAGTACTTGTCCTGTTGTTGTTCAAGCAGCATTATAACATAAATGCTAGCACTGTTTATCTGGGTCAACAGTTGATGACCTATTTCTGTCCTGTTGTAGCCAAAACTTGCAAGTGTAGAATTAGCGATGTGTGTTACAGCTGTCCAGTGTGTAGCTTAGACCCACAGATCAGAAATGTAATGTGTACTTGTCCTTCTCACGCAAATAGCCCCATGAAATGTAAATTTCTGGACCACATTAATGTCATCAATAATGTTAATTGCTCGCTCTGTCCACCAGAAATGTATCAGAAGAGCCCACGTAACTGGTCCACCAGAAATGTAACTCTCTTTTTCTCTTGTTGAGGTGATCACTGGCCCAAGACAGTATACATGTTGTTAGGTGTGTAGTGCGAGCGTATGATGAACTGAGTGTGGGTGCGAATGAAGGCGCGAATGTGTTTAGGCTCGTATATATGTAGACACTGCAACCCCTACACTCACATGCAGTAGTCAAGGATGCTTGAACACTGCAGGCACGTTTCAAAACATTTATTGACGATAACACACATAGTAGCATCAACAGGAACAGTCGTTGTAAACAAGGTCATGCTGACCGGAAATCGATAGGTATACATTAGGCATTCAACAAGCTGGTAAACATTCCAATATTCGTGCATGGTCAATAATAATGTTATTCAATGACAGTTCAAAATGCCGCCTGATCTCTCTGACTAAACGCGTCAGATACCTTAATCACCTTGACACATAGGTACAACTTGGCATTCCCCGCCAATTGCACATTATCAGGCTGTAGTATAATAGCCGAAAACACAGGCCTCGTTCTGACGTCGGCTGTGTACTGCTGATAAGCAGGTTACCATCAACCCTGCAGTAATGCGTATGTGGACATAAATATGCCGCCAATCTGCGGCTCCCACAATATATCTTCGTCACTGGATTTCTGGATGATATGAAGACTAATAGTCTTGGATGGCTACCTTGAGCACAACATATATGTTCTGTAATGGAGGACCGGTGAGTTGCAGTTCACAGACTAGGTAATCTTCTAACATGTTCTGCCACCGAAAGCGTAATAATGGAAAAAGTCGGTATTACCTGTAACCGAGTCCACAGAACCTAACAAGGAACTCTGCTGTCATTCCAACGCACAGAGATTCACTGGGGAAAACTGCCATCGCAGTCACTTCGAAGATTCTCCCCGAAAAACACAATGGACTCTCGTCCCTTCAGAAACCAGGACACTTCACGGCTTGCCGGAAGTCTAACTCAACTCCCGTTTAAAAAACCCTGCCTATGGGCATACGCCAGAACTGTCTACCTTTGACCCTAAAGGTCAAACACAATGAATGAATAAACAAGGGAAGACAACCCCTAATCAACCTGACATCGCAGGTAAAGACACAATTATTCTTATGATAAAAACATAAGCAAATAACTTGACAGATGACTCCGTCAAAAATGACAGCAACAATAGGATTATGGTCAGTTAGAATAATGTCATGTTCAATGACATGAGTTTGTCCAGGGATGTCAGTAAGGACATCCTGAAATGTTTGTAACATAACCGAAACTTGTCGCTGTTCTCCTAGAGATCAATCAGGAGAGACAGTAACATTTTTCCATGGTTCACTAGAATGAAGTGGAATCATCAGAAGCGGAAGATTAACATCCGAAAAACTTGTTTCCTCATCCTGTATTACGGACAGTGATGAGTAATGACCATGTTGGACTGGTGAATCGTCCGTTGCCTGGAAAATAGGCTGTAAATAATCCGGACGTTCATGGAATTCCGTAAGCATATTGATGTGGAAGGTTTTATGCTTTCCATCAATATCGACAATGTAGTCAACATCGGAAATTTTCGAGATTATATCGTACGGACCTCTCCAAGAAATAAGAAGTCTGTTTTTCCTACAAGGTAGCAAAACAAATGCTTTGTCACCAGGACAAAGTTGTCGTAAGGTTCTTTTCTTATTGGCAAATTGTCTTGCCTTCTGTTTAGCAAATTCAGAAGAAGAAGTTGCCAATTTGCATGCTTCTACAATCTTTTATCTCAGCGCGATGACATATTCGTAAGAAGATTTTGTGTCATCGGTAATATTATCAGCGGTTATGAGATCATGAAGCAACGATATAGGGCCGCGCGGTCGCGCGCCAAAGACAAGTTCAAAGGGAGAAAATCCTGTATGTTCATTGGGGACCTCTCTGTAAGCGAAGAGGGCCGCGGGTAAAACCCTGTCCCAATCTTGAGGATGATCCTCAGTTATCTTCCCTAGTAAGTTTTTGAGTGTTCTATTTAGCCGTTCGACCATCCCATTGGACAAAGGATGATAGATACTACTCAAAGATCTCTCTATCTGCAGAGTAGACATTACTTGAGACATGGTATCCGATATTAGTTGGGTGCCATGGTCTGATAATATCTCTCCGGGGAATCCCAGACGAGAAAATATAAGCCAAAGAGCATCTGCAATGTCAGCAGTAGTAATGCTCTTCAGAGGAATAGCCTCAGGCCAACGTGTGCACATATCAACACACGTCAAGATAAACTGATGTCCTCTAGCAGATTTGATCTTAAATGGACCAATGATGTCTATCGCAATTTTTTGAAATGGTCGAATAGGGATGTCTGCAGCCTGAATAGGTGCAGCATGGCATAGACCTTTGGATTTGACCTCTTGACATACTTTACAAGATCGACAATAAATCCGTATGTCCTTGTTCACAAAAGGCCAAAAGAAAGCCGCAAGAACTCTTGACTTTGTATGGGAAAAACCCATATGTCCAGCACACTGAGAGTCGTGAGCGTGCTGCAAAATTTTAACTCTCAAATTCTTGGGCACAAGAATCTGAGAATGACTTGACTTAGTGGAGTCTTGCACCATACGTACAAGTACGCCATTCTTCATTGTAATCCAAGATTTACGCTTTGTATCTTTATTCGGATCACCTTTTGTTGCAAGAGTGAAGAATTTCTTTAGAGTCGGATCATCTTCTTGCTGTTTTATAAACGAGTCACGAGAAATTACCAAGGGATCATCTTGGTTATGCACTTCATTATCTTCAGTAGATGAAGTTTGAGGCATATTAAGAGCTTGAGCTCTAGTGACTACAGCATTAGCAATTTGCATATTTTGTTTTTCCCAAACGGAAATTTGTTGTGGAGTGCATTCTTTGACTCCGTGAATACGATCGATGATAAGATCAGCGATCGGATTCGGCAGAAGACATGCGTGTACATCTCCTGTAAAGAAAGGAGTAGCAATCTTAATGATAGAAGTAGAGTATTTTTCTAAGGTGCCGCCAAATATTACATATTTG
This sequence comes from Oreohelix idahoensis, assembly GCA_024509875.1. Taxonomy (NCBI): domain Eukaryota; kingdom Metazoa; phylum Mollusca; class Gastropoda; order Stylommatophora; family Oreohelicidae; genus Oreohelix; species Oreohelix idahoensis. Next base: position 55,380 of record JAMPIV010002361.1, read on the forward strand.
ACTACTTTTCCTGTGGCACGAGAAGGATCTACAAGTGACTGCCTAACACCAATTGTGGTGCATCCAGAATCAAAAAGAACTGAGACTGGATTGTCATTTACTAAACCTTTATGTAAGACAAGAGAACCTCTTCCATCATGCGTGACTGACGCAGGAAGAGCGGGAAGAGGATGGCCACAACTTAAAGTGGACACCGTAGTTGGTTCAAATAATGTTTTGCATTGGGGGCACTGAGATGCTCTCCCAAAATCAAAAGCGGAACATGCCATATTATTAGCATCATTATTATCTTTAGTCTGCTTATAGGCTTCATGTGACTCTTGCTGTGCAGAGTTTGCCTGATAATGTGATTTATGTTTTTTGTATTGAGTTCTACCTCGATTATTATTGCCTCTGTAATCATTATTGTTTCCTCTATTGTAACCCCTATTTGGGTTTGAGTCATAGTTCTCATGGTTACCATTATCATATTCATTATAATGAGTATCTCTATAACTATGGTCTTGTTGTCTCCATGATGGATGACATGGATAGTTCCTATAATGACTTCCTCTGCGGAAATTCCTATAATTATGACCACCCCTGAATCGAGGGCTGTCGGCTCGTCTCCAGTACCTCGCAGAAGAACCCTGAAATGATTGGTTACCTTGGTTTTGATAACTATTATGGTTACCCTTTTTATCAAACCTGTTTTGTAGTCCCTGAAATTTGTGTGAATAATTAGGGTTGTATGGTGTTGCCGAAGCAACTGGCATGCCTTCCTTAACCTTAGCATTGCTAAAAGCTTCGTCCGGATGTGAGGTGACGTATTGGGTACAATATTCTTCCATTTCTTTTAGTGTCTTGGGTTTACGCTCATGTAGGAATTCAAGGAATGGTTTATTTACACTTGACATAATCTTGTCTCTGAGCAACAAGTCCATAAGGGCTTCATATGTCTTTTCTGTTTTGGATAACTCAATCCAACGATTAAATGTAAGACGTGTCCTTGCAATGAATTCTGAGAATTCTACCCCTGATTCAGGTACCATTTTCTTAAACAAAAGACGGTAACCTTCCTCTGTTAATTGATATTTTTTTAACAAGGCTGCTCTGATAACATCATAATTATCCTGGTCAGCCTCTTCTACCAAGCTTAAACTAGTCAGAGTGTCACCTTTCAGTATCTCCGATAACTGATTAGCATATTGTGATCTATCCACATTATGATTTCGACAAGAACGTTCAAATCTATCTAGCCACACTGTTGTGTCGTCACTGGATGGATTAAATGCTGGTAGCTTGATCTTGTAAATAAAAGGTTTAACATTACCACCAGATGACTGATTAACATTACCCATGTTTGTCAATTTCAACTTTTCTAACTCATAAGCTAAAAGTTTTTCCTGATGTTCATGTTCCATCTTTGTTTTTCTCTCCTCAGCTTCTCTGTCTAATCTCTTTTGTTCAGCTTCTCTGTCTAATCTCTTTTGTTCAGCTTCAGCTTCTCTTTCTAATCTTTTTTCTTCAGCTTTTTGTTTTTTCTCTTCCTCCTTCTGTGCTTTGGCATAATGAGACAGTGCAAACTCTTTTAACTCCTCAGGAGTCATCCCAAGGGCTCTCCCTTGCTCAATGAAGTAGTCTAAAGTTACCATAATATTTAATAATATGTGGCTATTATCACTGAAATAACAAATTTATTTCAACCAAACAGGAGCAAGTTTTTAACAAAAACTTGTATAATCAGCTCCGTATATCCCAATCTCTGTGGGAAATAAGCCTTTAAATAAGGTCTTGTATAAGTAACTGTGTACCTCTAATAATAGCAATTAATCATCAGTTGATTCTTTCTCATAAGTTCACTACACAGCTAGTAGTGTATGATCAAATATATTTTATATAGCGTATGTCGATCAAGAGCACAAACAAAACAATTATAAAAGACAACATGAAAACATTCGCAGAAATCAAATAAGTTAAATCGAAAAACAGAAGAAAATAATCAAAGAACCTGTGATGATAACTGCGCCGTAATAAACAAAACAAATAACGCCACAGTGTATAAATATAAAGATGTATAGAACTGAATGACAGGAAAGATGAGACCTACAAATACAAACAAATCAAAACAAAACCAAAGAACAGAAAAATATTACAAAAACAACGATAAGCACATTCGTCACAGCTAACAAAAAAATAGCAACAGATGTTGCATGCAAATTTTCAATTAAGAAAATTGCCCCCTACAGACCACTAATATAAGCCCTATGTTACTTGGGAAATCTTATATTAGTCACCTCACCAACCGCCCACGACATAGACATACAAATAATATATAAACATTTACACATAAATTCATAAATATTATATAAATGGAATGTGTTGTAGCGAAGGTTCAACTGTAATCTAATGCAAAGTTTCTAATGTAAAGAAAATAAACTGCCACTTTAATAAATACTAAATTTTGAACTAAACTATTACAATGTTCAATATATAGAGCAGTTCAAGAAGTTCCAACGTTGATGGTTCCAATAACTAACACACGTAGGACTTCTGACCTGTACTGCATTTTTTCCAAAAAAGTTAAACGTATGTTTGCAACTCGCTGTGATGTCCAACAAAAAAATGTCAATACGCGCCGACCTAATTTCAGTATTCGCTTGATAGGTCACGTGAGGAACTGTTGACAAAGTGTAAACTCTCACTGCTGGTGTGTCGTATCAGGCGTCATGGAAACGATCTGGTATGAGTAGCTGACTTCCATGTGGTGTCTACTGTGCAGGTTAGACCCAGAAAGCTGGCCTACCACATTGATAAGTTCCCTGAAATTTGATAAGTGCTTTTCTGTGATATACCTCGTCCAGTCACAATGTTTTTTAAATGGGTCACCACGTTAATAAAGCTGGTATTGGTGTAAATGGTCAACTCAAAACCGGCACAGTGTTGGGCATACAGGTCACCTTGTCCCAAAACGTAATGAGGCCCCAACAAGGATGTAATGTTGACCATGAGTGTTAATGTGAGTGTCAATACGCGAATGCATGGATTGTTCTGAAGAGTTGACTAGAAGATCAAACACTCACTCACACGTAGTTAGAAGTTAATGATGCAGACTACTGTGGTCGTTTCATACTGTTTAATTGGACGCACACACTTGGACAGTACGAGTATAGTTACAGGAAAACAGGTCGACATATATCATCATACTGTTGATCAATGGTCTACAATCTTAAGTTGGCATTCATGTTGAAGAACATTACAATGGAACGTCCGTAGACAAGCACTCAGATTTCATCTGTTTATAAATATAATCATCAGGCCTTACTGACCGATCATGTCAGTTAATAAATAATGTTCAAGCATGACTCCTAGACAGAACCTCTTTTCTAGCGAAGATTTCTTTAGGTAAAGTTAAGCCAATATCGATCAACAAACTTCGGACTGGTCTCCGACATGGCATTCACCAGGGTCCATCATCATGGAAGACCCTTTTTCGTCTCCCCATACGCTGAAACTCCCTGACCCCAAAGTTCAGTACAAGGAAAAATAGTCCCACTTAGACATACAAAGATATCACGATATAAGACCGAATCGTCTAAAATAGACACGGAGTAAACATAGACTCGGACCATAAACATTCCTGCATAAACCTAAGCAAGAACAATCTGTTTCTGGCCCAACAAGGAACAGACCAACAAAATCTGGATTCATACGCCAAATTCGATATCCAGGGGAGATAACCCATATAACAAAAGTATCAATCAATCATGGGTGATATATCTTTGGCCAGGAAAGCATCCTTATTCTAAAAACAAATACTTTCCCTCAGACAAATTAATATTATAATAACTACATACATTGCCACCAGTAGTCTGTTGGTAACAGCAATATAGACAAAGTTGGAGGGACAGACAGTTATATCAAAATAAGAATACAAAAGGCAAGAGGAGCTTTCATTGCTTTGGGGAATATATAGAGAACAAGAGAAATCAAGTCCAACACGAAAATAAGAATCTTCAACTCAAATGTGAAGTCAGTCCTATTGTATGGCTCGAAGACATGGAGAACAACAAAGACAACAACCAAAAAGCTACAGACTTTCATAAATGGGTGCTTGCGTAGAATAGAGGGATTAAAATGGTATGACAAGGTTACCAACGTGGAACTGATGACAAGAACTAGACAAGTGCCAGTGGAACAAGAGATGAGAAGAAGACGATGGCGATGGATAGGACACACACTGAGGAAACCTGGTGATAGCATTACAAGGTAGTCCTTGTTCTGGAACCCCCAGGGCAAGAGAGGCAGAGGTAGACCAAGAAGCACATAGAGAAGAGAGCATGAAACAGAGGTGAAAATGACGAGGAGAACATGGAAAGAACTTGAGATGATGGCACGTGACAGGAGAACTTGGCATGTGTTTGTTGAAGGCCTATGCACCTTTGGGAGTGGAGGGTTATGAATATAGACACGGTTGGAGGGACAGACAATGATATCAAAATAAGAATACAAAAAGCAAAAGGAGCTTTAATTGCATTGGGAAACATATGGAGAACAAGAGAAATCAAGTCCAACACGAAAATAAGAATCTTCAACTCAGATGTCAAGTCAGTCCTATTGTATGGTTCTGAGACATGGAGAGCAACAAAAACAACAAGCAAAAAGCTACAGACTTTTACATACGGGTGCTTGCGTAGAATAGAACGACTGAAATGGTATGACAAAGTCACACATTTTCTGAGAACAATGTCAATTAATTATATTCCCTGTACTGGGAATTGAACCCGGTACCTTTAGAATTAGAGGCGGACGCCATACCTCTTAGTCATTTCGACCCCCTAATTTTGTGGGTAAAAAAGGACAATATTACGGCCATCAAAATTATTGAGAAAACTGTATCAGATAAGATAAGCTGCCATTTCAGTGTAACAGGCTGACTGTCAGATAAGATAAGCTGCCATCTCAGTGTAATAGGCTGACTGCAACATATCTCCAACGTCTTCTCTGTCTTGTCTTGACTGGTACAATCTTATAGACTCTTTTCGAGTCCATCTCTTCATGTTATAATGGTTTTCATCAAGGTTCAGGAGACTTAGTAAAAAACAAAAGCCATTAATTCATTTCTTTTCTCACGAAGAATGGAGCTATCAGTGCACCTGGCACCCTTGCATGTAACTTGCACCAAAGAATTCATACGATCGTATAGCAGCAGCAGAAGCCTGCTCCACCAGGCTCTAACTTGTTTACCTACAAATGTTCATTCTATTATGGTTTCCAACGAGGTTCAGAAGCCTAAGAGTTAACAAGCATTCATTCATTTCCCTTCTCCTTTCTTATAAAGAATGGAGCTATCAGTACAACTGGTCCCCTTGCAGGAAACCAGCACCACAACATTCACGCCGTCTTGCAGAGGTAGTTCATCTAGTAACTTTTTACACAGTGCGGTTGCCAGTCCAACTCACAACTTCACATCAGTCGTGCCTTATAAACTACCTGATAGAGCTGTGGTCATATTATATCTTTGTCTCCTCACAGACCGACCCGGCCCCACACACACACAAGAAATGGGTAGGCACAAAAGAATGGTTGTGAAAACAGACATGGCTAATTGCTCAAGAGATCACCAGCTGTGGCGGGACGTTGTCGTTAATGTGAAAAGGCAAAGTGAACCATAATGACAATCATAATAACAAAAGGAAGCAGAATAATAAACAACAAGCAACAGCTGCAAGAAGTTAAACTAAAAAAAAAGACATTTCCGTTCCAAACTCTCGGATCTGTGTGCCAGCAATTATAAACAGTCTGTTCTTCCCTGGGTATTCTCCCTTGTCAATGTTACATAATGTCCGATGGATGTAATGGCACACATTTTGGTTTTAAGATTCACCGGTTGTCAAGAATTTATTGCTGACGCATTTTGAAAAAAAGGTTGGATATAAAATATGCACTGCTATAATCACATTGTCTAAAAATGTTCTCTAGGATTTGTCTGATAAAGAAACAGGGAACATGAGATCCGAACGTTCTCGAACTCCAGGGTATCTGAAAGTAGCAGCAAAAGGGTCCCAGAATGCCTTTCATTTTATTTTAAATAAACTATGGATCTGAAAGTTTTCATATTTATTGGTTAATTTTCCATGCCGACTGTGCTGATGGTACATGGTCTGACAAAGGAGAATAAAGAATAAACAAAAATTAGATGAAGAAGAAGAAGAAGATACCATATTAGCGTAGCGTGGAGCTGAGGAATAGGACGTGCTTCTCAAACCTTTTATCCTCACTCTCCTCTCTCCTTCTGAGTCTTTTGCTACAGAAACACCACTGGAAGAGCATGTGATTGCTTGTGAAGGCTTCCTGCGAGGGAACTAGCTCGAGTGGTCACTCCATAGTCTGTAAGAAGGGCAACAGAAAATTATAGTGAAAATGATGTCTTAAGTCGTTGGTGTTTGATGACAGTTTGAGAAACACTGCTGTGTCCGACAGGCTGGCGTTCTGGTTGGATATGTCTTAGCTCGCGGTTTCAATATTCAACTCCAAGGTCTCCATAACAGTGAATTATAAATTTGTTAAGTATTTATGTCCCCAGCCTCTTGTTCAACAACATTACGACCTGAGATCCTTGTAGTGGAAAAAAATATATCTATCTTGAAAATGTCCGTGTTTAAAAATAAAAAAAAAAATAAAATAAAAAAGCAGGAGTGAAATTTTAAGAGCGTAGAGAAGGAATATTTTGGAGGGAGGACAAAAAACATTACGACTGATTCATTCATTGTCAAGCCAGCCGGAGATGTTTTGTTAAGACAGGAAAGGTCGCCGGTAAAAACAGAGGTGTTAAATTGTATGCAGAGAACGCTTCTTGATTTACCCCAGGGTAGACTATTGCTGTACATGGGCGTATCTAACATGTGGCTTTCTTACAAGAGGACCGTATTGAGAGAGTAAACGCTCCGTCTGAATTAAGAACAACGACGTCACATGGATAATTTTGAAGTAAAAGAAAGTTTAATATTTAAAATACGGGGCAGTGTGTTTTACAAGATGGTTATGAAAATTATGCAGAGAAATGAAAATTGATTTAGAGCAAAAAAATAAAGGGAATTGTTAGTTAATTACAAATGTCGGAACATACAGAGCTCCAAACGAAAAATCAGACCCCATTTAATGAATTTTCTTAAAGACACGTTTATAACCAAAAATAAAACAATCCACGATCTTTTCGGAAACATACGGAAACGTGGTGCATTAAGGACCGAATTTAGATATGAAAAGATCTTAAGCTATAAGAATCTGTGGAGGCCTTATATGGCTATTGGTAACAGGCCATTAATCAACTGAACTTGGTAAGAATGCCGCCAAGATGCATAACAAATCCATGCGAAGTGGGCAGAAGGGTTGCTACATTAGAGCTTTAATAATATGCCTTTTTGAGGGGCCCTAAACTGTAGCTAATTTAGCTTATGCCTAAATCATCGGCTTTTTGGGCAATATTTATAAAATAATCAATGCGGCCTGCTCATTAGAGCTTTAATAACTATGCCTTTTTGAGGGGGGACTCGATCTTAAAAATGTAGCTCATTGCACAGTGGAAACTAAATTTAACATCCAGTAAAAGAACATGTATGAATTTTCGGGAAAATATTTCAACGGTGCCCATTGCACCGTGAAAGTTAAATTGGACATCCATTAAAGAATACGCATGCCTTTCAGTTGTCCACGGTCCATTGACGATTGACCATAAGTCATGATAAGTTTGACTACAAAGACCCAATGAAGCTGACATAGAACTGAAAGGAATAAAATGATCACAAGGGAAATAATGCCGTCACCAGAATATGCAGCAGATAGAGTACGACGCTACAATTCCTTCTATCTATCTATCTATCTATCTATCTATCTATCTATCTATCTATCTATCTATCTATCTATCTATCTATCTATCTATCTATCTATCTATCTATCTATCTATCTATCTATCTATCTATCTATCTATCTATCTGTCTGTCTGTCTGTCTGTCTGTCTATCTGTCTGTCTGTCTGTCTGTCTGTCTGTCTGTCTGTCTGTCTGTCTGTCTGTCTGTCTGTCTGTCTATCTATCTATCTATTCTTTCATTTCCAACTTTTGCATTGAAGTCTCCAAGTATAACAGTTGTCTCATGAGATTTATACTTAGTCGTTGCCATATCAAGTTCACGGTAAAATGGGTCAATTTCATCTATGTAACTATCGGCTTTTGGGGCAATATTTGTATAAAATTGATATCAATCGGCCTGCCACTCATTTTAACTAACAGGACTCGATCTGATATTGCCCAAAATCACTTTACTGTTCTTGCTATTTCTGCATCTAATATTATGCCTACTCATCTTTCATGTTTATATCCTCTGTAATAAATTATTGTGTAGTTGTCAGAATACATTTCACCTGTTCCGGTGTATCGCATTTCACATAGCTCTAATACATTTACATACATTCTTTCCATTTCCATCTTGACGTTATCTAATTTTCCAGTCTGCATTAGTGTCCTGACATTCCAAGTTCCTGATTTTGCTAACAGTAGCTTGATGACGATCGGGTATCACCTGTAGTACTGTAACGATATTTGTGTATGTCCTTTTGCATCACGTTCGTTATCTCCTACATTATCACTTTATTTCTTCATTTTCCGCATTCATTGGCCTATAATTATTTGGCATATTTCATGCACCTACATTATTTTTGCTCTTACCACTTCCATACTTGTTTACGTTTCGCCAGGTGAATCGTAATAATACCAGGCTAATTAGACAGGTCGGCGGACAATACGTTTTTCATCTAAGTCGTCTAGCCACCTTTGATAGCGTCGATCTTTATTGACACAAGGTCTTAGCGCCATCGATGAAAAGAAAGCCTGTCTGAAAAATCCGTTTGGGGGATCTACGCTAACACGGGTGATTATACGTAATCGTTTCCGCTGGGCCATCTTTGTATCAATATTACCGATAGTTTGTCTGTGGACACAAGATGGGCAGAAAATATCTAGACAGGAAATTGCATGGACAATTAAGCAAAAAGACTACAATGGAACATGGAGTCCCACAGGGTGGGGTCCTTTCCCCAACACTCTTCCTTATATATATATATATAAATGATATAACAGAAAACATCCACAAGAATGTCCACAACTCCCTCTATGCTGATGACCTGGCCATGTGGACTTGAAGAATACATCACCACAGCAAGAGTGCGCATGTGCTTGCACAAAATCAATGAACAAAAAACAACACACACTATTTTTACCTTGTCAAACAAACCACAGCAAGCAAAGCTACAATTAAATGGGCAGGCAGTACGAGAAAATGAAACACCAACATACTTAGGAATCACACTAAACCGCCAAATGACGTGGAAACCACAGATAACCAAAATACAGCTAAGGTCAAAACTTCGCATGGCCATCATGAAAAAGTTAGCTGGTAGCACATGGGGTGCTGATGAGAATATCCTCAAAAAGCTGTACACAATCAGAGTCAGACCTGTTATGGAGTACGGCATCACAGCTTCGTCGACGGCTGCAAAGTCAAATTTTGACAGAGTAAACAGACTCCAAAACCAAGCAGCACGTATTACAACAGGGGCCCTAAAGTCCACAAAAATAAACCATATGGAAAACATTACAGGGCTACAGTCAATGGAGGACAGGCGTGACAGCAGAGTCCTACAACAAGCTGAAAAATTTAAGAGACTCGAAGGACACCCCATGTTCCAAAGAATAAATAGGCTAGGAAGAGGAAGGCTCAAGCGAACTAACTTTGTGGACTAAGCAAAAGAAAAAATTAGCAAAAATGCCATGCTAGCAAGCTCAGTTGCAAAGAAAATACCAACAAGCACAACTATCCCACTGTGGAAAATAAGATGCTTTCCTAAGCTAAAAATCTGATATTCCAGGCATTGAAAGTAAGGGAACACAGACAGAAACACAAAGAAAGTGTATATCAACCAAGTATATTGACCAAAAATTCCCAGCAAAGCTTTGGACACATGCATATACTGATGGTTCAACAAAAAATGCAGTTGAAAATGGGGGTGCCGGCATCCTCATAAAATTAAAGAACAGAATCCACTCTATGGCAATTGTCACCCTCAAATACTGCAATAACTTCAGTGCTGAAGCAGAAGCCCTGAAACAGGCAGCGGAAACTCTTATTGAATGCAAAGCACAGGCAGAAAAACAGATAGTAATCTTTACAGATGCCCTCTCAGTAATAATAGCGCTGAAGAGCCATCAAGCTAAAGGATTGAAAGATCTGATAATCTCCGTTGAAAGACTGGCCAAATGCTTCAACAAGTGCACAATCCAGTGGATACCAGCCCATTGCAACACACCAGGAAATGAGGAGGCAGATAAACTTGCTAAGGAGGGAGGTTCCTTACAACAAAATAATATAGAGACAAATTACGCAATGACAAAGACTACTTTATAGTAGTATAAAGGCTGCATTCAAGTCCAAATGGGAAAGAGAGCACCCGGGCCGTTTGAAAAATGATGCATATCATCAACTATCCAGGAAAGAACAGGTCATCATTTTTCGGCTACGGACTGGACACAACAGTTTGAGATACCATCTATAACACAAATACAAAATTGGTGCAACAGATCTCCGCACCTGCGGTACCAGCCCGATGACAGTCGAACACCTGCTGCAGTACTGCCCAACCTACAGTAATGAACGGAGTAGCATATGGCAACAACCCACTTCTGTCAACGAAAAACTGTTTGGAGATGTCGGGAACCTTGAGTTGACTACTGCCTTTATTAGAGTCAAAGTGTGGAAGTCTGAATGTGAACGAGGAAGAAGAAAAAGATGAAGACAGGAAATAAGTTCACAGATTTGTTTGTGAGTTTGCATAAAGATGCAATCGGAAGTGGTACTGCCTTACTAGAAAGAGGTCACGCGTTGGAATTTTAAAATATCAACACGCGGGGGATATTATGATTTAACACCCCGACCCATATAGTTCTAAAGAGCTTACCATTGGCTTTATTTGAGAACCGGAATAGACTTTAACTTTCACTGGCAAGTTGGTCCGAAAGTAAAATCTGGGAATGAACTGAGAAATGGAATATAATCTAGCGAAATCGGAGTCACAGATCAAACTGCATCGCCACGTCAAGCTAGCAATTCGCCAGAGAGAAGGATCGGACAAAGGATTCCAGAATTATAAGTGAAAGATCGGAGTATTTGGGAAACTTTGAAACTTAAAAGTAAACCCGCATTTTTAAATACAAAAACTGGAGACCTAAGAAATCAGATCACCCGTCATAAGAGGAATACTAAAATTTCCCAGACCAAGTGATTCGAAAGCATCAACGTGCCGTGTCCATTCTAAGTGTGCCAGGAGATTGTGTTTCCAAAAGTTACTTTGGGGTAATTGTAAACATTTATTTTACCATGTGAATTTTACATGTTTTCCTTGCTAAGTGGTTATATACTACTGGACAAAAGTTAAGGGCCGCCATTCAGTTTAGACAAGGTTTATATAATTCTTCGTGAGCAGGGTCGATTTTCCAAATGTCCGGTAATTCCAACAGTGTACACTCTTTACCGATGATCATTTTCCACGTGCATAAAAATTCAACTCACTTTTTCACCTTTTGAACTAGTGGGGCGTGTTTCAAAACCACGAGTTTTTGCAGCAACAATGGCAATTTTCATGTGCGGGTTAAAGTGACCCAGTTTTTGGACATTTACAAAAAATTAACCTAGTGCACACAGAAATGTATACACATTTCTCTGAGCTCAGTTTTAATGACATTTTCACTTAACTTTACAGTTTGCCAATCAATTATATAAACCTTGTCTAAACTAAATGGTGGCCCTTAACTTTTGTTCAGTAGTATATATGGGGTTGGCAACCTCAACATATGAAAATAGTATATTCATAAACCACCACAGCAAGCGCTGGTGTTTGTTTTATGCTAATGCGCTCAGAAACGCGAAAGCAGCAGCAACCCCAGACTCCGACTGGAGCAGTAATGAATGATGATTACATCACATGTGCCTAAAGTGCATAATATCATTTTGTGAGATATATGTATCTTGTTAATTGTAATTCAGGCAAATCATTGCATTCACGCTGTCCAAGCACATATTTTCCAAGTTTAATACCCGGAAGAATATTGGTGATTTCTAATCATTTTCCCTGAGCTTTGCTGTGTATACTCAACAATATAATTATTCAGAGAGACCAACATCGGTGAGTGGACAGCGAGACAATGCGCCTCTTAATCTTCCAACTCAGTGTACTTAGCAGAGGCATTTGTTCTTTTTATTTTGTCTTACGTTTGTGAAACGAAGCTATCATACTGTTCATGGTACGAACGAACAAACGAAATCTTTATTTCATAAGGGTAAAGAAATGGGCATAATTGCCTTTTTACATTTTTGCCCTGCAGTACAATTTTCAGCGTTTTACAAATTAAAATTAAAATATTAACAATTTCAGACAGGATTAATTAATATTATCATAACAATCAGAAACTGGGTATACACAAGTACATTTACTCATAGTCATTCACGCGCATAGAAAGAGGGAGAGAGAGAGAGAGAGAGAGAGAGAGAGAGAGAGAGAGAGAGAGAGAGAGAGAGAGGTCAAGCAATAAAGCTACTTAATATAAAAAATTCAATTTAAAATTGAAAAAATTACAATGACAGTTAAATGCTGATGGAAACGTTGAAGTAACTGAAACAGAATTGTCGTTAAATGTGTGTACAATATTTCATGACATGTGAATGTAGATGTCTTTTGAATGAGATGTAATTATCAGTTTTGACAGACTTGGGTAGGGAATTCCATGCTAAAGCACCTGCATAACTAAAACAACTTCGGAAGAACGTTCAGCTGTGAAAATAGCTGGGCACTAGGAATGTTATCATTCAGGCAAACAAGTCGTAGCACCCTTTTATGTAGGGATTCTAGGCGTTTCAAAAACGACAAGCCACAGCGACTCCAGATATTTGAGCAATAAGAAAGGTGACTTTGAATATGTGCATAATAGAATATAAGTCTAGAGTTAATAGTGCTCTGCCCTACGCAGCATTGTTCTTGACTTCTGAAAACATCTTGTGAAACTACCTTGTGTGACAGATGAAAATTGAAGCTATACTTGAATCTCACCGGCACCCCCTCAATTTTGTTGAAATCAAAATCGCCAACATAGGTTCCACGTGCATTATAATTAGCATGTCCAGGTGAGCGCACTGTAAGCCATGTCATTCACCCTCTGTCTTAATATTTATTTAGCCACGCCTACGGTCTTCTCTCAGGAGCCATTATTATTAGGAATCTCTGAACCTCTTACTATCATTCCTTCAAGGAGGTGGGCCAGAGGCGGCAGGCGGTCAGTTATCAACGTCTTTTGTAGTCACTAAGAGTGAGCAGAGTTTTGTAACACCTCTGATTAACACCAGAACGAGAACCGTCTACGTGGGGAAGAAATCTCTGCAGGAACGGCGGAGCCTTGCGGTAAAATTTGTGAAAAATAGCTTTGATTCACGGCCCAACCGCAAAAAGTTCCCTAGAATCAGGAGAGATGAAAAATCTCGCTTGTAGCTAACGATTTCTATTCATTTAATATATATAGGCATCTCTTAAAAATGCAGTTATCAATAGCGCCAGAGAGTTGAAGAAGTACCTAGCTCATATATTAGAGCCAAACAAGAATTTTTGATTTCTTTTATACGTGGAGATTTAATTCATTCTTTGTGCTGCGGTAATAATATATTAGAGTTTTGAGTGATTTAATCGTTTAGTTTCTTCATTTATTTCACTGGGATTTTGTGTTCAGCTGAATAACGTATTAAATAAACTTATAGCTATATTCTTTCCAGCCGTAAACGTAATTTAATTTCTTGCTATTCCCAGTAGGAGAGGCTTAAAATATTGTTAGACGCTAGACGATCGATAATTTCGTTGATACCATTTATTTCCCTTTTTCATCATGCGCAAATTGTAAGTGACTAGTGTTCATAACTCGTTGTTTTTTTTAGAGATGATTAAATACCGGAGTGATTTACAGGTCTTACCTAAAACGCAAGTGTTAGAATATAATTATAGGATAATTACCTGTTATCTATTCTCTTTTATATAGGTTGATCATACACTTTGCGATCCAACGGTATTCTTATAGAGATGTTTGGCCAGATGTCTTATGGCATTCTAATTATATGTTCCTAAACATACAAACACTGTTGGTGAAAATCTGATGTTGTAGACCCTTCGAGGTCCACCTTCTCCATCCATGAGAGTGGTTAAATAACCAGAACACTTCAATGTACAATTTGTTAAATGTTAAACTGGAACGGAACTATTCCAGAAAATTTTTCCATCTTATCCATATAAATATTTCGGGCCTGATGTGGCAGAACTTACAGCACTAATTTTTCTTTAACAAACCATATGACAGTAAAGTTTTTCCAACCACCAAATTCTACAGAGAGAATTCACGGGTCATATTCGGCTATTTCCTTCCGAGAACAGCCTGGGAGTAACATTCGTTTTTTTACACATTCACTACAACAGAGAGAGCGTCACGGCCACTAGAGGCTAGACCACTCCGGGGAAACCTATACTAACTTATAAATTTCCAGGACAGTGCCACCACCTAGAAAAAAACTTATCCCAAACCCATACCTGCAGTACGAGGAGGAATACCCTCGAAAAAATTAATGAACGCACCAATTCAGCGACTCCCCGAAAAAATATCAGTTGCCTAAACGGAGAGTCTGGGGCTGAACTGGACAAAAAATAGGACTCATAATAGTCTTAAATAAAATGTGTTTGATAAATTCCACGGAATGAATGCAGCATTGGCAGAGGGGTAAGCATAACTGTAGTGAGCTCACTGTATGTGTGTAGAGAGTGAAACAGAACGAAAGAACTTATTTTTCTTAGGTTACTACTAATATAACATCTTCTTTTATTGATCTCTCACTAATCTGAATGCCCACGGGATAGTTAAATCCAGGACTTATCATTTACCCGTCCTGACTGCCCCTACTCCCATTGTTAATTATTTGATCTTTTGGGTAAATTACCTCGGGTGGGATCTTTTTAATTTTCCTATACATGAGGGAAGGCCTATTAGATTTATATTTGTCATTTCTCTGATGTAACTAAAAGTGTATTGATGTTTTTTTCCTTGATGTTGTGATTTTTTTAATAGTGAAAATAAATTTAATAAACCTTACTCTATAGTGTCGGTCAAACCCCTGATATATATATATATATATATATATATATATATATATATATATATATATATATATATATATATATATATATATATATATATATATATATATATATATATATATATATATATATGTTATTCATAGTTTGTTTTCACGTCTGTACGTAGTAGTTATATGTCACAGAAGTTTGTATACTAGGTGTCGTGTACCTTGTATGTTGTACAAGTAGAGTAAGGGCGTCTGAAAGTTAAGTAGAGTCGTAAGATAGGCTGGATTAGAGCAATTACTCAATCCAAGACTGGCTTTTTCTCTCTACACTATCACCTTTTCCCTACACATTTACCCCTCCTCGTGAAACACTACTATTTCTTACACCTTCCTTTCACATAGCTGTCACTATCACCTCTGCTTCAGCGGGACCATAAATATCTCAGTCCTATCTTCTTACCATCTACGACACTTGAGATAGAAGCGTCATTATCCTTCTATCAACAACTCTGCCAAGAGTAATCTTGTGCGAACGTAGACATCTTTGAAGACCGATATTAGATACTCTTAAGTGTTGGCAACTGGTGGAACACTACTGCAGAGCTAGGGGGAGGCAATCCGTGACAAGTACATGATGCTCTCTACTGGACGAGGTGATTTCTCTGGAATCCCCCCTTAATGTCTTTGAGTAGGAAGTTGTTTAGGTTCATTATTATACAAGGCATAAAACGACAGTAGTTCCCCGTTGCTTTCAGAAAAGAATATAAAGAATGCAGAATAGAAAGTGAAAATAAAGGCCTCAGCCTCAATAGCAAAATGTCAGAAGTAATGATCGTCTCAAAAAAAAAAGGGCTTCTCCAGAATACACTATCAAAGTAAATGGAACAGTTTTAAAACAGGTCAATAAATTCGAATACCTGGGCACATTAATAACAACTGATGGAAGATACATCTCAGAAGTGAAGAGCAGAATAGCTCAGGCAAAAGCAGCATTCTACAAAATTAAGAGCATTTTATGCAACAATTCTTTGTCATTGGAAGTAAAAAACAAGAGTTCTTCAGTGTTATATAGAACCAATCCTGACATATGGGAGCGACTTATGGACAATTATACAAGTACTGTTCAAACAAAGAAACGCATAGCTACTGAAGGCACACACATAGACATAATTTTGACATTCAATAACTTTTTTTAATTTAATGAGTTAATTGTTCAAATTGCACACAAGAATACCTTAGGGTTCAACCAATCAATTGACAGTTGTTTTGCATCTGGGTCACGAGAGTTTTTTGGCGTACGGGCTTTCCCGTTAGTATGGTGTGTGGCCTCCTCTTGCATCGATCAGCGACTGGCATCTCCCGGGCATGGATGCGATCAGACGTCTGATGTGGGCCTGTGGGATGGCTGCCTACTCTTCCTGGAGTGCCTGGAACAGATCACGACGATTGGCTGGAGTAACGTCTCGGCGACAAACACGTCTATACAGCTCATCCCACAGGTGCTCAATCGAACTCATGTCTGGAGACAGGGATGGCCAGGGAATGGTGAGAATGTTGTTGGCAGTCAGGAACTACGTGATCAACCGTGCACAATGGGGTCTGGCGTTGTCCTGTTGAAACACAGACCTTTGGGCAGCCAAAAGTGGAAGGATATGGGGTCGAAGAATTTCATTGACGTACCGTTGCGTATTCGAGCCTCCTTCAACGTGCACCAATTGACTCCTTCCGTTGTAACTGATCATTCCCCACACAATTGCACCTCCACCACCGTGCGGCGGAGCTTCATCAACGCAATTTTGGGCAAAACGTACATTTTGCCTGCGGTAGACCCTACGCCGTGTATCATGACGCTGCAACAAAAAGAAAGATTCGTCACTAAACCAGACACGTCTCCATTGATTGTCAGCTGCCCAGGGACGATGCTGGTTGACCCAAAGAAGTCGATTTTGGCGATGGCTGCACGTAAGGACAGGTCCTCGGTGAGGTCGTTGTGCCCAAAGTCCAGCGTCATGCAGTCTATTTGGACAGTTTGATCAGACACATGACGTCCTGCAGGCAATGACTGGGCAGTTGAGGAAGCTGTTGTAAACCTGTCTCTGAGGTGACGAAGCCGAATAAAGCGATCCTCCGCTGCTGTTGTCACTCTGGGTCGTCCACTGCGATGCCGGTCTTCAACTGAGCCAGTGGCTTGGAACCGGTGCCAAAGTCGACTGATGGTACTCTGATGCACGTTTAGATGCCTGGCAACCGAACTTTGACTTTCGCCTGCATGCAGTCGGCCAATAGCAATGTTCCTTAAATTTATCGATAGAGACGCCATAAATGTCTGTTTGAAAATGAAGTGAATTTTTTTTTTGTTTAGCGTTATCCTTTTATAGGGTTTCAGTTGCGTAGTCAGTGAATAGTGTTCACCCCAAATTGTGTTGCTTTCACGTGCGCGCAACATAAGCTGTGATCAAAAATTGCGTCATAAACACTATTGACCACTGCGTTGTAACGATTACAAACACGAACGCAATTCAGGTCAACACGTGCATTTGACACTGTAAAGAACATTTGAGGCTTGTTTTTAAATACCCTAGCACCAAATTTTACTTACAAACTCATAAAAACGCGCCCTCGGATAGCTATGCGTTTCTTTTTTAGAACAGTATATAGTAAACAAGTAGGGAAGGCACTAGAGGTCACAGAGATATGGTTGTACATAACAATGTTAAAAAATACCATGGACAGCCAAAAAGAGTAATGAGGATGTCCTGAAAGAGGCCAATGCGCAAATGAAATTTATTTCACAAGTTAGAAAGAAGCAATCCACTTTTTTTGGGTATGTTTTGAGAAGATGAAATCTAGAACATATCGTAACAACAGGAAAGATTGAAGGAAAAAGAGATAGGGGAAGACAAAGAGAGCAAATACAGGACAGTTTGACATCGTGGCATAGAAAGAAGTCATCAGCAGAATTGATAATTGTACTGGAGACAGGAAGTTGTGGAAGGACATGTTCTCCTACGCCACTAGGCATGGTACTTGAAGAAGAAGGCTTAGCTTGTTGCCAGCCAACAAAATTATCACATATCTGGTACCCCAGATAAAATCAAACAAACTTTACATTGTCAACAGCATTGTAGAAAAAAAAATGGCTCGAGCAATCTGAAACAGCCAGCTACAGGGTTATAAAGTTGGCCAGCAGACAAAGCGAGTGTCTACCGTGAGTTCCGAGGTGTCAATCATTTGTGTGTTCCCGCCAAACAACAATGGCAACCATCGCCAGGTCTCCCCAACCAATAATGAAAGGGGCTGCCAGTTTCAGAGACAAACAATGAAGACTGCAGCAAGTGAAGGTTTTGTTCCAGCATTAATGAGACACGTATTAGCTGTGTAGGCGCCCGCCAGACGAACAGCAAGCAGCGGAATGTCCTTTTCTGAGTATGTTCTAGAAGTTTACTGGCGCTATGAATGAGCAGCGACAAAGTGCACATGTTAAAACAAGTTCACGAAATAAGTTTTGGAACACATAATGAAATTACAGGCAACCTTACTTCTAATCAAATAGCTCAATGGTGAATAATCGCATAAGTATCATTAAAACAAAACTTCTAATGCAACGTTTATAAAATACTTGGGCGCTATTTTAGCATGAGTGGGGCGCATCTCATGAACAGAGAGTAAATTTTGTTTTTAAATTCGTGACGTTATCATAAAGCGAAGTACGTTGCACTGTTCCGTGAAGCCTGTAGCCTAGTGCATCCGATTTCAACAGGCTTTTCTGACGGGTGGCCTTCTTTAGCCTTTGATTGTCCCCATCCTACCTGCTAGACAGGAAGTGGTTTGAAATCAGAGTTTTCCTTCTAGATGAACTGCCTTTCAAGGCTTACGAGCTTCCTCTACCTGGAGCACTGAGGTTTTAGAGCACCAGAGACTCGCTCTTCGCCCCCTATCCTCTTAGTTGAAAGGGCCACCACGAGAAGTCCAGGAGCTTGACTTTGATGTCTGAGGTTATGTATTGCGCACGCCGTAGAAGCATTTAAACGAAGTTGAGAGCTCGTCTTCAACTCCATTCCTGGCTATGATAGCTCTTTGGACCCCAAAAGAGAAGAAATGAAGAAAACAAATGTCCTAGAAAATCTAAGACAGAAAAGAGAATTAATGAAGGAGATCAAAATTAGACATACTAAAATATTTTGGCCATGTAAAAAGACATAACACCGGACACTGAAGACAATACTGGAAAGAAGACTTAAAGGCAAACGTGAAAGAGGTAATCTGAGCAATATGGGAAGATAACATCAAGAGATGGACAGGAAAGGGTCTATCAGAGTGCACTATCAAGACAAGAGACAGGAAATGGTCTATCAGAGTGCACTATCAAGACAAGAGACAGGAAAGGGTCTATCAGAGTGCACTATCAAAACAAGAGATAGAAGACGTTGGAGATCCATTACAGCTGACCTTTGATGTAGAGATGGCACCTGATGATGATGGCGATATTAACATCAGGGAGAAAAACAAAAATAGCAACCAAAAATATACAGACTTTCATAAATGGGTGCTTGCTCAGAGCAGAAGCTTACTAAGGGGGGTGCGAGGGGGGCGGTACGCCCCTGGTGACAGCCAGGAAAGGGGCGCCATTGGACACTTTTATGCTAGTACTTACTGTTAAAAATATGCTTGCACGTGCTTTTCTTTATGGCAGGAAGGTGTCAAAGGTAGGAACCGCACGGGTGCCAAATATTTTAGGGACATCTTTGACTCAGACAATAATGATTGAAAGGGTATGACCAGATGACCAATATGAACATGATAGAAAGAACCTAACAAACAGCAGTGGAACTCTGTGTGAGAAGAAGAGGCTGCCTTTAGACAGAACACTCGTAGAAAAAATGTTCTTTGGTCCATTTTCCCGAATCCCAAAGGCGAGAGAAATATAAGGAGACCTAAAAAAGTACAAAGAAAGGAACTGAAGACAGACAAGACGTCACTTTAGTTCTTCTTAATTCAATCTCCACTTCAGCTTTCGCTTATTGTGAGGAAACACGGTCAACGTTTTTGGGTTACTAGTAGAAAAAAAGGATATATCACATTAAAATGAAATTGTGCATGATTATCCAAACTTTAAACTATAAGATATTGTGTAAGGCGATAGGTTAAACTATAGGATGTAGATTTATGACCTCAGGTCAATTCTGGCCAAAAGTGGAGATGGAATATATCAGTACTAGTGCGACGACGAAAGGGATGAAAAAAAATCATGGAAAGTCTGAAAGAATTACACAGGACATGAAGTCCTCGTATGGATTTAATGAATGTCACGTGCCCCTTAGGAAGTTGTAGAATGAATGAACACTAACATCGGAAATGACGTCACAGAGAAGATGATAAAGACAAGTCCAGGCACACGCAGCATTCTCAAACATAAATACCTACTGTGCACTACTGAGCGTCCGATTGGCAGAGTAGTTGGGGTTCTTGCTTCTCACGGAAAAGCTACCGGGTTCCAGGTCCGATACCTGGCAGCATCACGCTCCAGTATACCCAGCTGTAAATTGGTACTTGCCTTTGCTATTGAGTTAGAGAAGGCTAAAGCAACAAGGAAGGGACCAGGTCACCCCGCCTCATAAAGCTGAACCTAGTATAGTGTAGTCTCTAACACTTCATTCCACTACTGCAGTACGTGCTATGTGACTACCTTTCTCTGTTACTGTCATTATTAATGAAAGTGCGAAAAAAGCTTTATCTAGGTCAGGGGTTCTCAAAGTGGGTCATATGGCCATGCCATATTTTAAAGGGGCCAACAAGTAACTTTTTTCCAGCTAACAGTGACCTTGAGGGGGCTACAGAGGTCAATGGGGGCTCAGAAGGGGTGACATGAGCTAAATAAAAGGTTTAGAACTCCTGTTCTGGGTCACCATCTGATAATCAGAACCACCATAATACAATTGGTCAGTAATAGTAGCTCTCCTCCGCCGTCTCCTGACTCCACAAGACGGTCTAGAGGGTCCTCCAATAGCTGAAGGTGGGCTCTGTCGAGGCTCAGAGCCTGGCACTGCACCTGCCTGGTGGGGCTCACAGGGCGAGCACCAGCACGAGATTTATTTGACGGTGTACTCATACATAGAAAAAAGCGAGTTGCGTGATACTGTGGTTTCCGGTGCGCCTTCTGGCAAAGTATCGACGACTTCAGCACCTCTTCAATGGGAGAGTGGGCTCATCCCTGTCCCAACTGGCTGGGAAAATGATTTCGCCTGAACCTCGTCTGCTGTCCCATCCAGCTTCCCGCTAGGGATTGAAACCCCAACCCTTCAGCTGGATTACTGGGGAGAACAGCGTCCGCCGCTTGTAGGTGAGGTAGGCTTGAGCATGAGAGGCTGAGAGACATTGTGAGTCTTATGTTGCGCATCATGACCCATGGACCCCATAATACAATTAAATCCACAGCTATTTCCAGCATGGACTGAGGTCAAAGAAACTGTCGTCGTGGCGGAATAAAACGTGTCAACTGTAAATTGGCAGCTTTGTAAGTATCCTTACGCCAAACTGCTACATACCTAATTGTCTTATACTGACCTTTACAGAGACGCTAAGGAAGAGAGAGAGATAAAACAGATCCTGCAGACTGCACAGACCTTTATGTTTGTATAACCACTATTACCACTACTACCATCATGACACCGGCATCACCCCTATTACCATTACTACCATCGTGACACCAGCATCACCACTATTACCCTTACTACCATCATGACGTCAGTATCACCACTATTACCATCACGACACCATCATCACCACTATTACCACTACTACCATCCTGACACTATCATTACCAGTATTACTACTACTACCATCAAGGCACCATCATCACCAGTATTACCACTACAACCAGCATGGAACCACCTTACTACCCTTACTATGTCAATAATTCCTAACTGAAAACCAGGTGCGTTTTAAAAGTATTTGTCACCGGGGCCTATCTTTCCTTTCGCACTACCTATAACACACAGAAGAAATACATTATGCTTGCAAGATGTTTACATAGTATAGTACTGTTATAAGTGTCCGACGGCACCCCCCTTCTGGCGTCAGTTGGGGCGATCCGTCTTCTCGCAACCCTTAGTATGCACGGCCTGCCGCAAACCATCTACCACCAGTTACGTTTTATCCTCCATTTTCCATTCGTATCAGTGTTATCGCCGTGTCCAAAACAAACATAAACATTATTAAAAACAAACAATAAAACAGATATACCTCTTACTTCCAAATCGTCGTCATCTTGAACAATATTAGGGTCTATCTAAATAAAGATGCAAATGAATCGCTAACAATATCGTTCATTTTATTATCAAAATTAAGAAGTTACAAATATGCACGCGATGTTTCAAATACCAAAGCTCTGAAATGTGTCATTAACAACACCCATTGCCTCATTTTAATATATCGTACCTCCGGTTAATGCAACTTGTGCAGCAAACAACGATTTCGATCTGTGGAGCGAACCGTTTCAAAGTTTAACCCATGACGACCCACAAAAGGTCACTTGGGTTATAGCTGACACACCTAAGTCCAAAAACGAAGTAAAAGTTTTACTTCGTTATTTCCTGAGAGAGCCTCTATCTATCGAATACCTTTATGTTTGTTTCAAGCGAACCGTTTAATTTGTTTCAAATCCTTGGGGCTCCTTCACCTAAGTATATTAAATCCGGCTCCTTCTATATTAAATCGGATCGGAATATAAACTTTTTTTTTTTTAAAGTGTTGTATGTACATTAGCGTCTTTATTTCGCTCCATGAAGAGCAAGGGACAGCTATTGCATGTGTTTCTGTGCAGGATACTTGCGTCAAAGCATTTCAAGTGGTCTACAGTGGTGACTTCCGCAGCTATTTGTATTACATGATGAGGTCGCTAACCTTATGTCCAGCTTCGCCCTAGCTGCTTCTTACTACATGCCTTGCGGGAGAGGTGGTTCTATTTTTTGTTTGTTTCCATGGAGACACCTGAGATTCATGCGCAGTTATATATTTCACAAAAGTTAAACTGACTAACGAAAAAAAAAGCAAAAGCAAACTTGGGAGTCACGACCTAAGTGGGCCCGCCCTCCTTAGAGTGAAAATGAGATTAAGGGGCCGAGACACTTGATCGACGGGGGGGACCACTTTGATGATCAGCAACCATACTTGTCTTTGTTTGACAACACAGTTTAAAGTTATCAACGATTATTGTTTCAGTTTGAGTGAAAATCAAATAAAATGTTGAGTTGTTTCTTTTAAACAGCATTTTTGTTAATCGTACAGCGTAATTATGATGCACTTAATTTGAAAACGCTGATTCTAATTGTAACAGAATTACATCGACATATATTAAAACCATTCAAAATCATTTTGAAAAGACTTTTGACAGCATACATAGGGACAGTTTACGGAAAATACTGAGGGCTTAGGGAATTCCAAGCTGCATAGTCTTCTTCTTCTTCTATCCTTAGCCATCAACCGGCAAAGCAGTATGTGGCCAGTACGCCTAGTGGCGTCTTAGGGCAACAACAAATTGATCAATCTATCGCTGTTTCCACCACGCCTAGTGGCGTCTTTGTGGAACAAAAACAGACCAAACAATCTATCATTGACGTAATCAGATTGGTTTAGCGTTGATCAACCCACGGTGCGAAAGTTTTTACGGGATGGGGTAAACAGGCCAATACCCTCCTTAGGGACATGCGTGGTAGGGTGCTGTTTTACATTCTTAGCTCCCCTTTCGGGCCCCGGTCACATATTAAAATTAAAAACCTCTATGACAACTTTACGTGTAGTGTTGGGCAGAGCAACCTAACCTTTGAGGTGAAGACAGGATTACGACAGGGATGCCCCTTATCAACCACTCTATTTTTAACAGTCATAGACTGGGTGATGCGCCAGACAACAGAGGGCAGTCCAAGAGGAATAAGATGGACTACATTTTCTACATTGGAAGATCTGGAATATGCAGATGACATTGCACTACTAGCACATTCACATCAACACATCCAGGAAAAAACGGATAGACTTAATAAGTTTAGCCAGCAGGTGGGCTTGAACATCAATTTAAAGAAGTCAGAGGTCATGACGCTCAATGTGAGCAACCCTGAGCCTATATCAGTAAGGAATCAGCAACTGGTACAGACAGACACCTTCACATACCTAGGATGCATAGTAACACCAGACGGCGGGGCAGGCAAAGACATCAACATCAGAATGAATAAAGCAAGAACAGCCTTTTTTTAGCCTAAACAACATCTGGAAGTCCTCTCAATACAGCACAAGCACAAAATTAAGATTATATCAGAGCTGTGTACTTTCTGTGCTTCTCTATGGTGCGGAATGCTGGAGAGTTACAGAGAAGGAAATATCGAAATTGTCCTCTTTTCACAAAACATGCCTAAGAAAAATTCACCGAATCTTTTGGCCGACCAAGATCTGCTTACTCGGAGCAAGCAAGAAGACATGCACACCATCATAGCTGGCAGACGCTGAAGCTGGGTTGGCCATGTCCTCAGAAGAGACCCCGATGCCATCACAAGAACAGTTATGCTTTGGACCCCTGAAGGAAAACGAAAGAGAGGCCGACCAAAAACAACCTGGCGGAGAACTGTGGAGGCTGAGATGCAAAGAATGAACCAGAGCTGGGGCACTGTACGAAGGATGGCCACCGATCGAGCAAAGTGGAATCAATTTGTTGTTGCCCTACAAGACGCCACTAGGCGTGATGGCCACTGACTGCTTTGGCGGTCGGCGGCTAACGATCAAAGAAGAATATTTAAGAAAATGACAGTTATATTGGGACGTGAATTCAAATAAAAGCATTTTTTTTTTTCTAACCAGCGGCACTCGAGCTTTCCAGCCCTTTTGGCCCAATGACATGTCATTGCGAGGCTGGGGAGTCAGTGACATTACAGCTAATCACAAATAAGATTTTTAAGGTATTTCTGCAATGGACGTTCCTATTTCCAACCCACGGTCAGATAATTAAACGATCAGCACCTTCGCTCTAATTCTAGTGTTTTACACACATCCACAGAGTGGGGATATTTTATGATGCAGAAATTTTGCAATACGTTTCACAATAATGAGCAGAGTGACGAAATTGAAATTTGGTTATTAATAATGACATTGATATATTTCCAATCTACGCTATGGAGGACTATTATGAGTTTTGGGATTCTTTTAGAAAATATGTTGGTAAAAACCTTGTTTGTGCGAAGCCTCATATAGGTGCGGTCCATGCCAGTAATGAACGAGAATGGCAAATCAGCTGATGGGACAACTACTAGTAAATGACAGCGCCTAATAATTGCACATCGCGCCATAAACCATCACGGGCTTCTTGAACCTCCACAGAATAAAACCTGGTGGCAAGATATTTCAAGATTGGATTGTGAATCATGTACTGTCTTTTTCCTTGGATAACGTTGTAATGCTTCCACAACGTTGTTAAACTAACCAGCGCGGACCTCAACACATTCAACGAAAATGTCCCTGAAGCCTGAATTACTTGGGAATTGTAAAAAAAAAAAAAACCCACGCATTACAATCCATGAACAACATGTTTATGCCCTCCTTACCATTCTCCTCCGTTATGGGCTAAAAATTTTTTGTCTCTGCCATCTCCAATATAAGCCAGGGATTATTGGAAGAAATTGACCTTTTTCTTAAGAGATTGATTATCAATTTCTAGATTATTTCTGATGAATAACCTTTAAAAGATGACACACCGTTATTTACATGCACATTAGAGGAGCAAGTTCCATTATGTTATGTATCGCTAAAAGTGAGCAAAAACTCCAGTTTGGTATTAATGTCATGACAAACAAAAGTATCTTTGAAATTTTATCTTCACAGGTATTCATAACAAACGTGATGGCCACATTATTGTAATAGTAGATCGCCTAGCAGCAAACCATGGGTAAAATTTCTTTTTTCTCGATACAGCAATAAATAGTTAGATTTATTCGTTTATTACACAAAAGTATATATTTGTTAGGTCTAACCAATATAAACATCCACTTTACGCGGACATGTTATTTGTTTGAGGGAGCTAGGAACGTCCTATAAGATCATAACAATCATAACAACTCCATACAAACACTGTGTCAAAATAACAGAAAACGGACAACTAGAACACCTTTGGTCTAACCGTCTTGGTGGAATGATACGGCGAAGATTGTATGGGTTGAAAACAAAAGGCAACCAATGAATGGCGGAAAGCACAAAAGAGATGTTTGAGGAATGATGTACTAGTTAAAGAAATAGAGGAATTAAAAAAAAAAAAACAAGCCATCAATATATTTTAAAATTTGGCAAATGAAGCCAAGGATACAGATTGGGAGGCCTTTGTGACCAAGTGGGCACGGAAAAAACTCAATATAAATTCTGGTCCTTACACAGAAGAATGAATGTGAAAAACACAAGACAACCATTCCCCAAAATTAAAAGCTCGACAGGAATAAGCCTAAAGACGTATGAAGAGCATGAACCAACATTATTCGATCGATATTTGGCCCAAACAGATAAAGGTGATAAAGTTGACTGGCTAACAAATAACGACCATGTTTTTGAGAATGTCGTAAGATGTGAGTTATATTTCGACTTTATTTCTGAAGAAGACGTTGTGCACTGGTTAGAAACCAGTAGAAACACTGCCCCAGTCCATAGTGGAGTCCAGTATCAACACATTCAACAGCTGGACTACACGAGACTTATGAATGTGGTGAGGGATGTCAACACTAGCATTAAATACGCTGAGGTGTTGGACGTAACTCCATAGTTACCTCCATAGTTACCTCCATAGTTACCTACAGCCTCTTCCTAAACCTGATAAAGATCCCACGCTGCACAACAGCTATTGAATCATGACACTGCAGAATGTCTATGGTAAATTACTTGAAAAGATAGTTGCGAGACAAGTAATGAGCCACCTCAAAAATGGACACATCCTTCCGGATACCCTGAGTAGCTATAGACCCATGAAAGCAACATGAGGAAATACCGGAACATTTGCGTATGATGTGTACAATGGATTCCAATGTTAACGAGAAACGGCTGCTGTAGCAATTGATCTAGAGGACTCTTATAACTGTGTGAGCTTTGAAACATTAATGAAATGTGTAAAGGCTTGCGGTGTTAACCGTTGGCTAACTAGATGGATAGCAGCTGCCTTAACTGAAAGATCAGTTGCATTTCGCTTGGGAACATAGGCCTCAGAACCAATGCGCATTTGCCCAGGATTACCCCACGGTTCTCCATTATCACCGGTGCTGTTAACATTTAACAACAAAAGTTGCCACCATTCAGCCAACTAGGCTGGTACAAACATTGACTTTTGCAGATGACATACTCATTTACAGGACTGATTCTGACCGACAAGAAATGGTCAGTAGCATACAGGAGACACCACATGAGGTGGGTAAATGATGTGAGGATGCCAGCACTAAGATCAATCCCAACAAAGCCTGTGTGCTATGGTGCTCCTTGAATATCTCCATATTGAAAGCAGATCTTCCAGACATTACTTTCAGTGGGCAGAAAATTCAAAGGCAAGACAAGCTGAAATAATTCGGAATAACATTCGATCGCGGTTTATCATACAAGTACCACGTTGATCTAACCATACAAACGTGCAACAGAGGTCTGGCAGCCCTAAAAACAATGACCGCAGCGCACCTGGAACAGAGACTACTGTTTCTCCTGTAGAATCATTTAGTCATGTCAGTCATCGAGTATGGTCTGGGAATACTCACGCTATCGTACAATGTGAACGATTGGAACTCGTTCAAAATAAAGGAATGCGTGTAATATTGGACTGAAGACGAGATACCCCCATTGCGACGATGCGGTACATGCTTGGATTAGATCTTGCCGATTAGATCCATGTATGCGATGGCCCATTCAAAAGCATATATGCGAGTAACCACAGATAAAAGGCACCCCCTACGTGAAAACATAGTTGACATTAAGGGAGCGAGACTAAAGAGGAGGATGTCATGGAATAGCACAGGCAGAGGCAACGATTAAGCAGGTGACCACTGTTGAAAACATTTTCAAAGGGGAAGAGTGGAGTAAATCAGATGAGAACTGGACTAATTAGCAACAAGTCATCATCAGCATCGGTAGAGAGTGCAGAACTTGGGCTAGTGGGAGGGCAGAGCTAGAAATCGATCAGCTGGTAAATGATCATGCTGAGGATGATGATGCCATTGTGTACGCTGATGGGTCTGTTATCTGTGGTGAGAAATCTGGATAGGGCTTCTCTGCTAGAGTAAAGGGCAGAATCGTCACTGAACATTGCGGGGCTTACATGATAACAACCTTCAGCATGAGAATGGAGGTAGAGGCAGCTACTGCAGCCTTATGGTGGCTGTCTGAGACTTCATTAACGAGGGTGGTTACTGTATCAGACTCACAATCCATGCTTCGGAAAGTCCAAAATGGATGGCTGCGACATGAATGGAAAACCTCTATAAAAGACTCGAATCTTCTGGAACTGGTGTGGATATACTGTCCTGGTCACGCAGGGGTACGCGACAATGAAAGAGCTGACAGACTAGCTTCAAGAGCACCCATAGAAGGTCCATTGGATATGGAAAAGGGAGAGATACTGAGGGAAATTAATGATCGCCTATTAGAGAATGACACTGCAATCAATGAATCATCAAGGTTAAGATTGCTGGAATTTGACATCAAACGTAAGACCAGCAGAGATGGACGAATGAGAGGATGCATCCGGCGTGTATACAACCAACGAGCAACAGGAACAATTATCATTCATACCCTTCGACATTTGCTGATGGAGACTGAGGACCTATGGGTTTGCCCGGAGTGCAGTGACGTCAATTCTTATCAACAATAACAATTGTTCCTGTTGTATGTTTTGTTTCCGAAACGGCCAGAGTCGTTATTATATTGCTCACTAGAAATACTAACATGCATACCATTTAGTGTCTTATTAGTCCAAGCCAGCTGGCGCGTAAAGATTTCATGCGATAACCGAAAGTGATAGAAAACCTTTCCAGCAGCAAACACTTCCACAAACGACGAAAACACTTTCCCATAGCAAAAGCTGCCACACAGGATGGAAAAACTTTCCCGTGACTGAAAGTCGTATAAATTATAGACAAACTTTTCCGTAGCTAAAACTTTTACAAGTGATGAAAACAAAGTTACTGTAACAAAAACTTGTAAAAGTGATGGACAAACTTCTGCAGCTAAAACATTCTACAAGTGATTGAAAAGATGTCTCGCTGAAAAAACCTTTAACATGTGGTGGAACAACTTTCACAAATGAAGGAAAAAACTTTCGCGTTGCAAAAACTTTCACAAGTGAAGGAGAGACTTACCGTTCCAACAACATTCACGTGTGATGGAAAAACTATCTCGCTGCCAAAACATTCACAATTAACAGAGAAACGTATCACGTATAGTCCGTTCGGAAATTCGTGCCCACAGAAAGCGTCAATTTTCTCCAAAACTGTTTGTTGTATGGACATGAATTTTTGCATGCAGTCTTAGATTTGCCATGCAGTTATTAATATATTTTTTGCCCTTACAAAACTCATGTCATGTTCGAATTTTTTTCTTTACGTTATATAAAAAACTCTTACTGTTGTCTGGGTTAATTTTTAGTAGTTTTACAGGAAAGTTACAAGATCCGTTCCAAAATATTTTTTTTGGTTTGAATTAGTTACTCGTGACTGTGTACAATAGGTGCGCACTCGTGCTGACATGTAGTCACTACACTAATTCAAAAAAAAAAAAAAATATTTTTGAACGGATCTTGTAACTTTCCTGTAAAACTAAGAAAAATTAACCCAGACAACGTAAGAGTTTTTTATATAACGTAAAGAAGAAAATTCGAACATGACATGAGTTTTGTAAGGGCAAAAAATATATTAATAACTGCATGGAAAATCTAAGACTGCATGTAAAAATTCATGTCCATACAACAAACAGTTTTGGAGAAAATTGACACTTTCTGTGGGCACGAATTTCCGAACGGACTATAGCAGAAACTTCCACAATTGACACTAAAACTTGTCACGTACCAGAAACTTCTACAATGAACAGAGAAACTTATCAAGTTGCTAAAACTTCCACAGTTGAGAGAAACACTTGTCAAGTAGCAGAAACTTACATACTTGAGAGAAATACCTGACACATAGCACAAACTTCAATAATTAACAGAGAAACTTGTTAAGTAGCGGAAACTTCCCCAATTGACAGAGAAACCTGTCATGCAGCACAAATTTCCACAGTTTACAGAGAAAGTTGTCGAGTATCACAAACTTCCATAACTGAGAGATAAACATATTATGTAGCAGAAACTTCCACAATTGACAGAGAAACTTGTCATGTAGCAGAAACTTCCAGAATTGTCAGAGAACTTGTCTTACTTACTTACTTAGTCGTTCCCCTTCTACCGTGAGGTGTAGAGGTTTGGAAGAGAGAGCGCCAGACCATTCTATCAGCTGTCTTCTTCCTGGCCTGGTTCCATTCTAGTCCTCGGTCCTTCAAAGATTGTCTAATGTTGTCCTCCCAGCGGACTCTGGGTCGTCCTGGAGGTCTGGATCCCTGGCTCTTTGTTTCCCATGCTTGTCGTGCTAGCCGATCTTCTCCCATTCTGCAGACATGGCCAAACCATCTTAGTTGGGACTGTTCTATTTGGGTCTGCAGCGGATGGGATTTTAGGCCTTGACGGATCGTCTGGTTGCGGACCATGTCTCTTCTTGTTACTTCAACCACTTTCCTCAGATACCTCATTTCTGAGGTTTGGATCTGGCTTTTGTGGGTTGTAGTCATTGCTGTGGTGAAGTGGGATGTTATAAATATTTATAGGGGACTTAGTGTACTGACTGAGATCAGCTGTGAAGGTATATATATCTAATAAGAGTAGTGTATTATATATAACCTTACTTGCTGCCACATATGTATACCTCAGTCAGAATTATTCTGGAATAGTGTGATGACTACGTTGTATGTCTAGGGTATGTGGATGATGAAGTGTAAGTCATAACAACAACAGACAGATAAACACATCACATCACATAATCGTAACCTCTTCTACCCCGTGAAACGAGGTGTAGAGGGGACCCAAGTGCACAAGGCCCAAGGGCAGACATGTAATCAAAGAGACTTGGCAAACAGGTGATTAGCCCATCAGACAGATAAACAATTTAATTTATTCCACCACACTTGACAACACTGTGACACTCACATACATATAACACTCTAAAGGATATCTTAAAGGAGTCACTGATAACTTTTCAAATAACAATATGTATTCATTGCTGTTATGAATGAATATGTGTCCTGATTCAAATACAAAGGGAACCAGGAATCACAATCAATTTTACTTACAAGTTATATGTACAGAATTTATCAATATGAATATTGTAATGACATATATTATTAAAAGTATCCTATGTGTGTCAGTTGTGTAGTAGTAATATGAGGTAATACTGGTTTTGTTTTGTTCAAGCTCTGTTGGTATTTGTCATCATGACTTCAATAGTTTGTCTTTATGGGAACTATTATTGGAGATGTTCTCAGTTCCTGATATTAACACAATTTAATTCCCCTCTTAATGTTATTTTTACAAGGTCATTTTAAGCTGGGGTACATAATTTGAGCTCAGCTGGCCACATCAGCTTATCTTGCGTGATGGCGGCAGGGGGACTCCTCTGCTCGAATTCTCCTCTGGGCTCTGGAGACACCTCACTGATAGCTAAATGGACCAAGGAGTATGCTGTAAATGGATTCAGCAAAGGTGCTGCTCAATACCATCAATAGCACAAGTCTAGTGGAAACAAACACAGTACGTTGATTGCAATGAATTCAGGGCACAACTATGGCAAAATCCCATCTGCTTATGTTTCCAGGTAGCAAAAATTGAGCCTTCATCCGCAGACACCGATTCCAAATATAGCATCTAGTTTTATTTTCTCATGGTTTACCTACTCCAATTTAAAAGGGTTTAAGGGTTAACGCGTAAAACGCCGATAGTTGAAAATGCCAATTTGACGTTACAGACTTGCAAGCCTTACCCAAAATGCATGCGTGAAAGTTAGTGTAGTTAGAAATCGTGTATTTCTTGGAAAAGACAAGGGAGAGAACGGGGGAAATGCATAGACCCTGTTTGAATTTCTAAACTGAAACTAAATGGCCTAAACGAGCGATAGGAAAAATAAAGACTAGAAAATGAAGATTAAAATGCTACTAATTAGTTGTTAAAAATATATAATAATGCGTTAGTCTAAATATTTTAGCCTACTGTAGAAAGAAAGATATGTTATTTGAATAAATATAAAGGAAAGACGAAAAGGGTAAAAATAATAGCTAGAAGTGTGAAACCTTATGCATTAGATGACAAAACGGTAGAATAAGTAAATATTTTCATTCTGGATTAACATGACTTAGATAATACTAGCGATATGGTAGAATGAAGACATATAAAGACGTGCCTGGGATTTCTTTACTGAAGCTAGCCATATTGAGGCAATAGAAAGGGGTGTCTCCTGATTTGAAAATTGTAGGTTAACTTTTGAAAATAGACGCGTAGGAACGGAAGTCACCTGATTGGTTGCTGAGCATAACTAAGAAAGTGAAATAAATACTCAGAAAGACGAGCGTTCCTTGCCACTTTCAATTTAAACTTTCACATGTAAAGTTAATAACGTTTACAGACAAGTGTGATCAGATGCCTTCGCTGTTCTGTTATTCAGCAGGAGATCTTGTGTGACCATTTATGGCCTGTAATTAACTTACATAGTGAAAAAATTCGATATTTCGGTAAGACCAACATTTATATAATTATTATTGTATTTGAAAATGTGTTTGCCATATTGATTATGAATGAATATTTGAAGGGGAGAGTCCCAGTCGTACAAGTGCCATTTCAACATGTTACGTACACTCATTAAATGGGGTTAGATAATCTTATAGCTTCATGTAAAAGCCCTACAGCTTTGCTTGTACTTTGGGAGATAAAAGAACATATAAATTTATATAAAGAGTAAAGTTAACATCAAACTTTGTATTGTTTCACCGAGTTGCTAAGAAAGATATTATCATTGTGGGGAAAGAACTTAATAAAATCCTTGCAGTTTTACTTAAAAGTTGGGATAAAGAGAGATTAATAAGGGAAAAGACTTTAATGAATAATGTTTAAGTATAGCCAGAAAATCACTGGCCATCTTTATGTAATCCATGTTATTACCTGAATGTATTTATGAAATTATAATATTGTATTAGGACTAGGAAAAAAAAAAAAAAAAAAAAAAATATGTTTGAGATATTTAATGATAATAGAGCACACTACCCGAGGGGGAAAATAATTATTTATGTATTATGTTCTGATTTTTGATTGGTTGATATCTGCAAAACTGTTACAAATGGAGATAGGTCAGAATATTATTTTGAGGGGAAATTAATCCTCTACTTCCAGAGTTTCTGGGTGTGAAACTGAAGTGAGCCAGTCACGTTGTTGTTCAACCCTGGTACCTGTTCGAGGCCATATGATTTGAGGGCCCTACCTTATCTTGAATCCTGAAAGCTGAGCAGTGCTGTGAGGAGGAAGACTTATAACCAGGACATCGCAGAATTTTCGACACCTATCTTAAGATAAGCCCTGTGTTTTGGGGCCTTGTGAATTCACTGAACTATTCTCCACAATTTGATATTTCAACCAGATTAAATAAAATGATGACAGTAGTGATTCCCCAAAAATATGTGCTTTAGTTTGGACTAGAGTATTACAACAAGAACACTTCCTAGTCAGAAATAAAAAGACTTTAGTAGTGAAACTAGATTGTGTGTAACTGTATATAAATGTTTAATCTTAATGTTTTTTTATGAATCAACTCAATTATACTTAATACATTTGAAAAAAATTGTTCAGACCAAAATTCAATAGGGAGTTGTTTACTTAATTGTTTATTAACCTTAAAGTGTGGTTGTTGTTATTTTCTGCACATGCATTGCATATACCCTAGACACGTAGCTACACAACATCCATACATTATAACATATAAATTGGGGATAACATACATAGCGGGTGGTAGTCATTGGTGGAAGCAAGACAGGTTTCCTGACATATAGTTAAAAGGTAAACTTCCTCAGGAGCTAGCATAGCTGACTTCACATCTGCTACACAAATATATATATAAGTAATATCGACCCACCACAGCTTCAACGCACTGTTGCTTTATCAAGCTTATTTGACTAGTGGTCTCGAACTAACGCTCCTAAGTGAGTATATCAGCGAGTCTAGCCAATGGAGCCACGTTTCGACAAGTATTTGAAAAAATTTTAACTTCCTACGTCTCCCCTAACAACCAAAGATAGTATTTATAGCCCGACTAATCGTGTTTAGCCTTACATATCATTCCAGCCAATCAGTTCAAATGTAACTTGTGGCCCATTTCCCGTACAATGGTGGATTTAAAAAAAATCTACCACTGAGCGATTCTGATTTTGGGTGTTGTCTGACAGCACCATCAATTTATTTTGGCTATAACTTGTTAATTCCTAGACTATTTGCATAACGTTGTACATATTCTTTGTCAGCAAACCCTAAGGAACCCAAATATATATATTTAATAGAGCTAAGTTGCTGCGTTCAAAATATGCAATTCCTTCTACCTCCTGTTTCGAAGATGTGCTGTCTGGGTACTGTAATGTTTTCAAACGTAAACCCATCTATTGTTATCTTTCCTAATAAGCGTTTTTTGTGATTTTAAAACCTAACTCTGGGAAGGGTAGTGAATTTATCACTGTCCGTCCGAAAAAGTTAGTGCATGTGGCCTTACACGCGTGATAGTAGTAATTGTGTATCGCGTTACGCTTGTTGGGGGTGGCATTAATAGCGAGACGCGTGTTTAATTTTGCATGCGTTCCTGTTTTTATTCGCCCCTCTCTCTTTCTATTTGAGTCCATCTGTTCGTTCGTTTTGGTAACGCAGTATAATTAATGTTAGGATTAATTTAGGTCATTACGCAGTCTGCCTCTCAATGTTTTTTTTAGAAATGCAGCACACGTTTCATTGAAGAAGGTGGGTAATAATACAGTAGGCTTTTATATCAACGTGAAAGCGTTACAATTTGCAGACGAAGCAGAAAACAAGGGGGATTTCGAGTACATTCTTTGTGACAGCTCTGTTATTTTACCATTGCTTCTTTTTTTTTAAGAATTTATTTATTAGGCTTTATATTTACTTGATAATTTATATATGTGGATTAGAATATTCCACGACATCTCCCCTCTTAAAACAGACATCCCATGTCAGTCCTTTATTCTATATACACATAGATAAATGTAAGTCAACTTGACTTTACTCTGCTGTGGTGCTATCATGGTTTTATGTAGTTGGGTCCATTCAGAGTAGGCACTACTCATGAAATCTGCCTCAGACTTCTACAACCAATAATATATTTCGGTTATGTTACTTAACAGCCGCAAGTGTGAGTGCTTGTCTTAATGCTGCTTCGCAACCCGTATTCACCATTTCTCTTCTCTGAGTCTGCGCAATGACATGTCCAGAGAACATTATATTTCCCTCAAAATGTACGTTATGAGGAGATAACATATACCTGGTGATAGCAGAGTTTTCGTAGTGGATCCCATAATCTTCTTATTATCCTGTATGAAACATTCGGAATATCCTCAATCAAAGAGGCAACTCAGGGATTCATTACGTTCCTCCGAAATGTTTACATCCAACAATTTTCTCATCATTCTAGAGAAGACACTAGGCGCATTCTTCAATCCAAATGGCAATCTATTAACCTCATAGTGTCCTTCTGAGGTACTAAAAGCTAGGTATGGTCTAACCTCAGGCTTTACTGGAATCTGATAGTATCCTTTACTCAGATCCACTTTTGAGAAATATTTAGCTTTATTTAGTTTGGCAAACAGCTGATTTGTATCCGGCAATGGATCCACCTGTCCTTCTGTAATAGCATTCAGTCTCCTGTAATCTATACAGAGTCTATGTTCTCCAGAGGGCTTCCTTAAGAGTACAACACCGGAACTATACGAAGATTCACTGTGTGAAATAATTCCTTCCTTCAATAGATAGTCTATCTCTTCCTTCAAAGCTTTTTCCTTAGCAAACGGAATCGAATATGGTTTCATACAGACAGGTGTGGGGTCTATCAGTTTCATATCATATTCCAATAGGTTTGTATGCCCTGGTCGGTCTGTTAACACCTCTGCATGATTATTTAGAACCTGTTGCACTCTCTCTTTCTGAGTTTTCGTTAAATGTGTACTGATTTTCACCTGTGCTGCTGTCTCACAGGGGTGTAATGGATACTCAAATGATGAAAGTGGTTCCTTTTTCATCTCCATGGCGATGGACAAGGTCAACAAGTGTGTCTCTTCCTGATGTTCTCTTTCCAAATATTTCTTCAGGAGATTCACATGATAGATTTTTTCTTTCCCCTTCTTATCTATCTTATAATTTGTTCTAGATACCTTCTCTAGAACTGTATATGGACCCTGCCATCCAATTTGTAACTTATTCTGACTCCCGGGCAGAAGAAGCAGTACCTTCTCTCCCACAGCCAAATTTCTGTCTTTCGCCTTCCTGTTATAATAGGCAGCATGTTTCTTCCTGGCTTGTTTCAAATTTTCATTGGCAAGTTTCCAGCCAGTTTTTAAACGAGTGGTCAGCTCATTCACATATTGGTATGAAGATGTTATGTTTTCCTCTGCCTTTTCATCAGTCCACGTTCTTAACAAAGCTACATATGGACCTTTAATTGTGTGGACCTATTTGTCCATGCACCGGCATGGTCTCTTCCACTCGAAGCTTTATAGTGATGATTTTTCCTCCCAGAATTATCATTCACAAAACGACCGCTACCAATTTTTCTTTTGGGGCTTTCTCCCCACTTAAAATTCTTGATGAGAGATTTCCTCTCTACATCCTCTTCCTCCAGTTTGTTTAAGTCCGATTGAGGGATTGTCGGCTTATCCTGGGGTGAGACATCCTTTTGCACTCTCCGCATAGTGGCCATTGTAAAACAGTTAAGTGAAGCTTGTCCGTGAAAAGGGGCTTCCCATTCCATTTGGTCCACTTTATCAAATCTATTTTTCTTTTTATTATCAGGCCTAATTTTGCGCCGTGGCGTGTCCAGGTCCTGATCCATGTTCCCACTTGTGGGTGTTCCCTCATGTGCTATGCTACACCTTTCTACAAAATTCTCAATGTCCCATCTTGCTTTGGGCCAATAATAATTGTGAGCCACCTTTTGAATGATGGTACCTATCTTCTCATGGTCCCCCATCTGGTTTCACATGTAAGCTCCTTATTAAGTCTGCCCTATATCTTTTAGGAAGTACCAGTTGTCCCTGACCTTTGGATCTAGTTCCGGCCTTCCTATACATCAACTTGTTTTTCATGTAAAAATCTCCCTTGCCTGGAGTTGTATGACAAGTTGACAATTTTCTGAAACAAGGCTTGAGTGTTTTATCCCCAGCCTGTGCCTTCCTCATCTCTTCTGGAGTGGTATCTAACATAATATCCTCCTCCTGTCTTGAGGTCGACCTGACCTGAAGGGTTGCCATATACACAGGTTTCCTTCTGCAACGGTCAGTGTCATGATTGTCCATCTGACAATGCTTACACCACCTTTTTCCTTGGTTGAAAGATTTTCGTTCATTATATTTCCTTTCATCGAATTGTGGGAATTTATTTTTATTTTCATACCGTGGCCTATCAAACTGGTGCTTACCTTTGTTTTGATCCCTAGGATCAAATTTATTAAAGTTCTGTGGTGCCCTAAAGTTATCCACTTGTTTCTTTTTATTCCTGTTACCTCTGCTTGAGCTGCTTGATACCTTTCAGCAACATTTAGCAACTCACCCAGCCTCTCTGCACCTTGTTCCATGAGAAACTTTCTCAGGTCTGGAGCCATGGACTCTCTTAGTTGCTCTATAAGGACCATTTCCTTAAGATCTTGGGTTTTCCCCAGAGAAGTCCATTTCTCCAAGTATGTCTCTATTCGTGCAGAAAACTGGTGATAGGTTTCACCTGACAGTAGTTTAGCATTCCTAAATTTTTTCCTATAGAATTCTGCTTTCTTTTCATATCTTAACAAAAGAGCCTGCTTTAGCATGTCATAATTTTCCTGATCACCTCTGCTCATTTTTGCAAAAACTTCATAAGCTGCCCCACGAAGTCCCTGAGATAACTTTAAGCTCCACCTTTCTCTCTCTAACCCATACGTGGTAGCTAATAGTTCATACCTATTTAGGTAGCTCTCTATATCATCGTCTTTCTCAACAAAATGATCTAAATGAAAATTCATAGCTGAGGTTGAGGCTCCTTGGCTAGCAGTGGCATCAGAGGCAAAGGGACTGGCACCATTTCAGGAGCATGGCCCTGAAACTCAAACTCCCTTAGTCGTAACTCATGTTCCCTTTGTAATCTCTTATCTTCTGCTTCCCTTTCTGCAGCTAATTTCTTCTCTTCCCTTTCTGCAGCTAATTTCTTCTCTTCCCTTTCTGCAGCTAATTTCTTCTCTGCCCTTTCTGCAGCCTGTCTTCTTTCCTCGGCTTCCGATGCTTTAGCCTCTTTGTCAGCCTCAATCTGCAACCTCTTAGTCTCAGCCTCAGCCTCAAATTGTAACTTCTTAATTTCCCTTTCAGCCTCTAACTTTCTTTCGGCTTCAAACCTTCTTTCTTCGCGTTCAATAAATTTGTCACATTCCGTAGTGACATAGGCAACCATAACTTGCCCATCTAATCCTAACTCTTTTGCAGTCTGAACAGCAGCAGATCGAAACTTGGCCAGGTCCGCCATTGTCTATCAGGTAAATTTATACAATGTCTAACCAACAATTCAATCTCTAAATATATATCTAATGGACAACACAGGCACCGTGAGCTCAACCTTATTTAATTCCACCCAAGGATACCTTTTAATTCTTATATTCCCTGAAGTGAATTACCCCCAATATTTTTAATAGGGAAAGATTCAAAATCCCAAGAGCGAGACCCCAATATATGTGGTGAAGTGGGATGTTATAAATATTTATAGGGGACTTAGTGTACTGACTGAGATCAGCTGTGAAGGTATATATATCTAATAAGAGTAGTGTATTATATATAACCTTACTTGCTGCCACATATGTATACCTCAGTCAGAATTATTCTGGAATAGTGTGATGACTACGTTGTATGTCTAGGGTATGTGTATGATGAAGTGTAAGTCATAACAACAACAGACAGATAAACAATTTAATTTATTCCACCACACTTGACAACACTGTGACACTCACATACATATAACACTCTAAAGGATATCTTAAAGGAGTCACTGATAACTTTTCAAATAACAATATGTATTCATTGCTGTTATGAATGAATATGTGTCCTGATTCAAATACAAAGGGAACCAGGAATCACAATCAATTTTACTTACAAGTTATATGTACAGAATTTATCAATATGAATATTGTAATGACATATATTATTAAAAGTATCCTATGTGTGTCAGTTGTGTAGTAGTAATATGAGGTAATACTGGTTTTTGTTTTGTTCAAGCTCTGTTGGTATTTGTCATCATGACTTCAATAGTTTGTCTTTATGGGAACTATTATTGGAGATGTTCTCAGTTCCTGATATTAAAACAATTTAATTCCCCTCTTAATGTTATTTTTACAAGGTCATTTTAAGATGGGGGTACATAATTTTGAGCTCAGCTGGCCACATCAGCTTATCTTGCGTGATGGCGGCAGGAAAAGACTCCTCTGCTCGATTTCTCCCCTCGGCTCTGGAGACACCTCACTGATAGCTAAATGGACCAAGGAGTATGCTGTCCGACTCTGGATTCAGCAAAGCTCTGACCAGGTGCTGCTCAATACCATCAAGACCACGGTCCCACAATTCATGGAAACAAACACAGATACGTTGATTAGCAATGAATTCTGGCACAAATACTGGCACAAATTCCCATCTGCTTATGTTCCAGGCTTTTATTTTAGCAAAAATATGAGCTGGCTTCAACGCACTGTTGCTTTATCAAGCTTATTTGACTAGTGGTCTCGAACTAACGCTCCTAAGTGAGTATATCAGCGAGTCTAGCCAATGGAGCCACGTTTCGACAAGTATTTGAAAAAATTTTTAACTTCCTACGTCTCCCCTAACAACCAAAGATAGTATTTATAGCCCGACTAATCGTGTTTAGCCTTACATATCATTCCAGCCAATCAGTTCAAATGTAACTTGTGGCCCATTTCCCGTACAATGGTGGTGTAAAAAAATCTACCACTGAGCGATTCTGATTTTGGGTGTTGTCTGACAGCACCATCATTTATTTTGGCTATAACTTGTTAATTCCTAGACTATTTGCATAACGTTGTACATATTCTTTGTCAGCAAACCCTAAGGAACCCAAATATATATATTTAATAGAACTAATATGCTGCGTTCAAAATATGCAATTCCTTCTACCTCCTGTTTCGAAGATGTGCTGTCTGGGTACTGTAATGTTTTCAAACGTAAACCCATCTATTGTTATCTTTCCTAATAAGCGTTTTTTGTGATTTTAAAACCTAACTCTGGGAAGGGTAGTGAATTATCACTGTCCGTCCGAAAAAGTTAGTGCATGTGGCCTTACACGCGTGATAGTAGTAATTGTGTATCGCGTTACGCTTGTTGGGGGTGGCATTAATAGCGAGACGCGTGTTTAATTTTGCATGCGTTCCTGATTTTATTCGCCCCTCTCTCTTTCTATTTGAGTCCATCTGTTCGTTCGTTTTGGTAACGTAATATAATTAATGTTAGGATTAATTTAGGTCATTACGCAGTCTGCCTCTCAATGTTTTTCTTAGAAATACAGCACACGTTTCATTGAAGAAAGCGGGTAATAATACAGTAGGCTTTTACTATCAACGTGAAAGCGTTACAATTTGCAGACGAAGCAGAAAACAAGGGGGATTTCGAGTACTGTCATTGTGACAGCACTGTTCTTTACCATTCTTCTTCCTTTCTTTATTATATGTATTTATTAGGCTTTATATTTACTTGATAATTTATATATGTGGATTAGAATATTCCACGACAATTGCCCACGACTCGCATCCATATGTCAAGACTGGGACATAGGTGGAGCGGTATACAGCCATCTTCGTTTTCTTACCAACCTCTTTCTGCTGAGGAATCCACGATTTATGGCCTGAAAAAGTCTCCCAGCCGCTGCTTTTCGAGTGGCCAACTCTTCTTTGATGCCTCCCTTTCGGTCTATAATAGCTCCGAGATATTTAAAGTGGTCGACCTGCTCCAGGACTCAGAGGTGCTGGAATATTTTTCCTTGCCAAACAGTCCCAAAGTTTGCTCCAGGGGACCCTGTCAAACGCCTTTTCCAGATCTATGAAACAAAGATGGATCTCACTCTTATACTCAAGGGCCTTTTCACTCAGCTGTCTGAGTGTGAAGATTAGGTCTTGACAGAGAACTTGTCACGTAGCTGAAACTTCCAGAATTGTCAGAGAACTTGTCACGTAGCAGAAACTTTCACAATTGACAGAGAAATGTGTCACGCAGCAGAAACTTCCACAATTGACAGAGAAACGTGTCACGTAGCAGAAACTTCCAGAATTGTCAGAGAACATGTCACGTAGCAGAAACTTCCGCAATTGACAGAGAAACTTGTCATGTGGCAGCAACTTCCACAAGTAGGAAAGAAACTTTTCCCACAGAAGAACTCTCTAACCGGATCATCACTAAGTCAAAGACCGGAGCCAGACATCTCTTGGCGACGACATAAAAAACGAGATTAACCGCCATTGTGCAGACGTAAACCACTGTAATACCCAGGTGAACGTGTTGAACGTGGCATCGCGCAGAAGTGAGCTAGTAGTTACGTGTAATTGCAGACAGGTAGATCATAACACACGACAACTATGACAAGCACCAGACGGATCTTTTAGAACGCAGTTGGAAAACGATATCATTTATCACTGGCGGTTGAATTGACCTGACTTTCCCGCATCGTGTTATCTTACAAGACAATATAACACGCCAGCAACGAGCTCTGTGTTCATCCTATCTCGAGATTCGGTGCCGGCTCATATGAGTAATATTTTTAACTATGATACCTATAATTAAGGTGGGAAGTTTTCTATATAGATTAACATATAACGCGCTCAATTCTTTTTCCTGATGTGAAAGAAGTGGATTATCGACGCATTTTTAAAACTCGTGTCTTTTTCATCTTCGTTGGGCTTCATCTCATCATCATCATCATCGCCATTATTTGCCTTGCGTTTCTTACACAGCACGGAAACACCACAGCTGATCCCCTTGCAGGAAGCCTGCACTAGCAGTAACATGATCTGGTAGCGTTAGTTTATGGGGCAAATTGTTTTACATGATGAGGTTGGCAGTGCCATGTCCAACCTAACATTAATAGCCTTGTACGACATGCCTGTGGGAGCGTTAGGACCATTCTTTCTTTGTGTTCTCAGATACCCACGGGAACTACTCGTACTGGTTTTATATAACCACATCTGACTGAGTGAATGAATGATTAGATGAATTAATTAATTATTGATTAGATGATTGAGTGAATGAATGATTAGATGAATGATTGAATGAATGATTAGATGAATGAATGAATGATTAGATGAATGAGTGAATGAATGATTAGATGATTAGATGAATGAATGAATGTATGATTAGACGAATAAATGAAAGGCTGATTAGATGAATGAATTAATGATTAGATGAATGAATGAAAGATTAGATTAATGAATGAATGGATGATTAGATGGATGAGTGAATGAATGATTAGATGAATGAATGAATGATTAGATGAAGGAATGAATAAATGATTATATTAATGAATGAATGATTAGATGAATGAATGAATGATTAGATTAATGAATGAATGACTAGATGAATGAATTAATGATTAGATGAATGAATGAATGAATGAATGAATGAATGACTAGATGAATGAATTAATGATTAGATGAATGAATAAATGAATGACTAGATGAATGAATGAATGATTAGAAGAATGAATGAATGAATGATTTGCTGAATGAATGAATAAATAGATGAATGAATGAATGATTAGATGAATGAATGATTAAATTAATGAGTGAATGCATGAATGAATCAATGACTGATTGGATGAGTGAATGAATGAATGGTTTGACGAATGAATCAATGAATGATTAGTTGAATGAGTGACTGAATGATTAAATGAATGAGTGAATGAATAATTAGATGAATGAATGAATGATTAGATGAATAGTGAATGAATAAATGATTAAATTAAAGAGTGAATGAATGATTAGATAAATGAATGAATAATTAGATAAATGAATGAATGATAAAATGTGAATGAATGAT
This sequence comes from Oreohelix idahoensis, assembly GCA_024509875.1. Lineage (NCBI taxonomy): Eukaryota > Metazoa > Mollusca > Gastropoda > Stylommatophora > Oreohelicidae > Oreohelix > Oreohelix idahoensis. The sequence goes on from JAMPIV010002361.1 coordinate 98,957, forward strand.
TAAATGAATGAATGAAGGATTAAATGAATGAATAAATGAAAGATTAATGGAATGAATGAAGGATTGAATGAATGAATGATTAATTGAATGAATGAAGGATTAAATGAATGAATGAATTATTGAATGAATGATTGAATGATTAAATGAATGAATGGAGGATTAAATAAATGAATGAATGAAGGATTAAATAAGTGAATGAATGATTAAATGAATGAAGGATTAAATGAATGAATGATTAAATGAATGAATGATTGAATTAATGAAGAATTATATGAATGAATGATTAAATGAATGAATGGAGGATTAAATAAATGAATGAATGAATGATTAAATGAGTGAATGAATCATTAAATGAATGAAGGATTAAATGAATGAATGAATGATTAAATGAATGAATGACAAAATGAATGAATGATTGAATTAATGATGAATTATATGAATGATTAAATGAATGAATGAATGAAAAATTAAATGAATGAATGAATGACTAAATGAATGAATGATTGAATGAATAAAGGATTAAGTGAATGAATGAATGAATAATTGACTGAATGAATGAAGGATTAAATGAGTGAATGAATAATTAATTGAATGCAAGAATGATTGAATGAATAAATTATTGAATGAATAATTAAATGAATGAATGAATAATTAAATGAATGAATGAATGAAAGTTTAAATGAATGAATGCTTAAATGAATAAATGATTAAATGAATGGATGATTAAATGAATGATTGAATGAATGATTAAATGAATGAATGAATGATTGAAAGAATGAATGAATGAATGAATAAATGAATGAATGAATGAACCATAGAGAATATAAGAGTAGTGCTTTCTCATGAGAGCTTGTGAAAGAAAACTTATATAAGATATACAACAAATCTTCCAGCATGACAACAGTTTAACAAAAGGAACAGGAAGATGACTAGGTACAATGCTGTCTCCATTGCTCCACAGGGAACAAGAAGGGAACTGATAATAATGAAGATGAACAGAATTTGTTGAAATAAATATTACAGTTAACGCGGGTTGACATAAATTTTTATAGTTTTAATGTTTGTAAAAGTCGGTTACTTTTTTTAACAAATTTTTTGTTGTTGACTGTTTTCTAAATAGGTGCTTTTCCCTTGTCCGTCGCTTTCTATTGTAGACAGTATTGCTCCAAAAACCTGTCAAAACAAATACGGCTACCGTTAGTAGATACAAATAGATGTCGAAAGCTTTTGTTTGACTTGCCGGTTTCACGTTCTCGGATGCGTGTAAACTCCAAGAACACTAGAAATGAACCCAACAAGATATTCAAAGGCTTTCAGCGGACAGACGTTAAAAGGCCAAAATTCATGTCACCGTCCTATTTTGACAAGTAAACAAATATTTTAGTTCTTAGTAAACGGTTGAGCTTTCCCGCGGCCAATAATCCGTGAACGCCATTCAACAGCATGACTTCTGTTATCCCCGCTGTTATTGTGTTTGTGATTCAGTACAATTGGTTTTGGTCTGCGTTTTTGCTAAAAGCAGACATACTGTACGTACAATGGAAATAATTTTTTAATTCCGGAATGTGTTAGTCATATCCAGATCCCTCCCCCTGCTGATTTAGACAGATCATCAGATCACCTACATGGAACGCAAGCCTTCAGGGACCATGACAGACCACCCGTGCGGCATTTATATTTAATTATATTCTTTTTTCCCGGTGTTCTGTTCTGCGTGAGGCGTCACGGATAGTCGTTGATTGTTCGTATTGATGCAATGAGACCAGGAGAAGGTACGAAATGACAGGTACTGCAGTAGGACTGGACTATACGGCGATCGGAAAGTCCCTCCCTATTTTTAAATTGTCATTTCTTCACTCCTGTGCAACTCATTTTCATGAAAACAAACGTCAAAATAAAGACAATTAACTGTTATTTCGTTTTGTTTAATGTAATGTTACATTGAAATAACGGCTCGACGTGAGATTTGACCTGTTAGACACGTGACCTCATAGTGGGAAGCAGATTGTGCTCTCTCGTGACGTCAATTTATTGGTCATTTCAGATTTTATTTCATTTGTTGTTTTCTGCAAATAGAAAGAAAAAAACACACACCTTACTACTGACATGACATTTATTACTCTTGTTATTATTTGTTTCGTGTATATCCCATAAATGAGCCGATGATATACACAATTGTTTGGGTTTAAAGACTATCTTCATTGCGCACGGACAACTTTATCAGTGCTCCCATCTCCTCCCTTAGATCACAGAAGAAGGATCTCACCCCAGTGCACGAACTCCTTAGCACCGGAGAGAATCCCAATGTGTGTAATAGGAATCATACATTCTATAAATATATTTGGTAGGTAGGTTTCTAATTTTTAAATTTTGTCCAGGCAGCGGCCTTCTGGCCTACTCTTTACGATTTCCAACTGCCGTGGGATTTTTAACGTGCGCAACGTGCACACGAGACCTCCTATTTTTTCACCCTTATCCGAAAAGGCTAGACATCCGATCTCACTAACCATGAGACCAGAGGGGAGTATGACATGATTAGTACAATGGTTCTGAAAAACTTACTTACTTACTTACTTAGTCGTTCCCCTTCTACCGTGAGGTGTAGAGGTTTGGAAGAGAGAGCGCCAGACTATCCTATCGGCTGTCTTCCTCCTGGCCTGGTTCCATTCTAGTCCTCGGTCCTTCAAAGATTGTCTAATGTTGTCCTCCCAGCGGACTCTGGGTCGTCCAGGGGATCTGGATCCCTGGCTCTTTGTTTCCCATGCTTGTCGTGCTAGCCGATCTTCTCCCATTCTGCAGACATGGCCAAACCATCTTAGTTGGGACTGTTCTACTTGGGGCTGCAAGGAATGAGATTTTAGGCCTTGACGTATCGTCTGGTTGCGAACCATGTCTCTTTTACTTCAACCACCTTCCTTAGATACCTCATTTCTGAGGTTTGGATCTGGCTTTTGTGGGTTGTAGTCATTGCCCACGACTCGCAACCATATGTCAAGACTGGGACATAGGTGGAGCGGTATACAGCCATCTTCATTTTCTTGCCAACCTCTCTCTTGCTGAGGAATCCTCGATTTATGGCCTGAAAAAGTCTCCCAGCTGCTGCTTTTCTAGTGGCCAACTCTTCTTTGATGCCTCCCTTTCGGTCTATAATAGCTCCGAGGTATTTAAAGTGGTCGACCTGCTCCAGGACCTGTTCTCCCAGCTTAATTTGATGTCTTCTTTCTTCTCGTGATATCACTATAGATTTTGTTTTAGAACTGCTTATGACCATCCCTCTCTTCTCCAGCTCTTCCTTCCAGACTTGCAGGTTGGATTGGAGATATGCCTCTGATTTAGCAATCAGGGCAACGTCATCAGCAAATGCTAGCTCTGAAATACAGACCTGTCTCATCTTCCAGTACCCCACTGAATACTTTCTTGTTCTCTATTTACATGCCTTGATGACATCGTCCATGAGGAGTATGAAAAGATAAGGTGACAGGATATCACCTTGTCTTACACCAGTGGTGGTCCTGAACTCTTCTGACTTATGGTTTGCTGTCCTCACATAATTTCTGCAAGACTTGTAGAAGCTCTGTATAGCATGAATCAGAGATGCTGGAATGTTCTTCCTTGCCAAACAGTCCCAAAGTTTGCTCCAGTGGACCCTGTCAAACGCCTTTTCCAGATCTATGAAACAAAGATGGATCTCCCTCTTATACTCAAGGGCCTTTTCACTCAGCTGTCTGAGTGTGAAGATTAGGTCTTAAGTCCTTCGGTTTGCTCGGAATCCGCACTGGACCTCATCCAACTGTGGCTCAGCTAGGCGTCGGAGTCTCTGCTCTAGGTTTCTAGAGTAGATTTTACCAGGGACACTGAGAAGGGATATGCCTCTATGGTTTCCACATTGTCGATTGTCACCCTTTTTGAAAATTGGTGTTATGATGGCAATCTCCCAATCCTTTGGTATGGTCTTGTTGCACCACGCTGCCTGTAGGACCCTTAAGTGTTATAGGTCGTCTAATGCTCCCATGTACTTAACCATTTCTGGTGTTATACCATCATGCCTTGCTGCTTTGCCCATCGTGATTTTCTCCAGTGCTGCCTTCAGTTCTTCCATCTTTATAGCATCTTCACCACCATTGGTTTTTTCTTCTGTGCTAGTGGTTATCATTTCTGATGCTTAACCTTACTCACCATCCAGGAGTTCTGAGAAATATTCTTTCCATCTTTCTTCGGGGCAGTAAGCAATTTGCCTTCCTTTTCCTTTATAAATTTTAGAGGGCATTGTTTTTCCTTCCTCGTGTTCTTTACGGTCTTATAGAACAATGTCTGGTTTTCTTGCGCATCTTTTTCTAGCTTTTCTCCAAATTCTTCCCAGGACTTCTGTTTTGCTGCTAGCAACATGTTGCTTCTGTTCTGAGTGTCACATATTCTATATATTTCTCTATTTGTCCTGCTGTGTTTTTAGCTCTTAAGTATTGTTTCCATGAAATTTTCTTCTCTCTTATTTTCTCTTTGACTTCTTCTGTCCACCAAGGTGTCCTTTTTCTCTTGTTCCCAAGTCGGACTTCACCACATGCTTCTGTAGCAGCTGTCTTTATGATGTCCTTGAATTTAAGCCAGAGGGTTTCCAAGTCATCAGGTTGTTCTTCTGTGTTGCTCACCGCTGCAGCAATAAGCCCCTGATATCTGGTCTTAATTTCTGGCTCTCTCAGCTTGTAGGTCTTAATGCTCATTTCTCCCGTTCGTTTACATAGTTTCTTGCGTGCTGTTGGGCAGTTCCTAGGCTGAGCAACTCTTTCAGTTGTTCTTTTGATTGTAAGCAGGTAGTGATCACTTCCAATCTCTGGCCCCTTCCAGACTCTAGCATCCCGGACATACTTGAATGAGATCCTCCTAACAATGGCATAGTCGATCACTGACTTCTCATTCTTTATTGGTTCACATCTAGTGTATGCATGTATGCGCTTATGGGGGAACTTTGTGTTTGTAATGATCAGATTCTGCTCAATGCAGAATCTACGGAGTCGCTTTCCATTGTCATTGAGAGTATCTGCTCCATATCTTCCGATAACTCCACCCCATCTAGCATGGTCATTTCCAACTCTGCCATTGAAATCTCCGAGCATGATAATTTCATCTAGGCAGTCATCCACTGTCCTTTGAAGCAGCTCGAAAAATTCCTCCTTGACCTTTGCTCTCTCATCCTCATTTGGCCCATACACTATGACCAGGTTGACTATGGTTTCTCCTTCTTTTAGTTTTACAACCATAATGCGCTCCGAGACAAAGTTCCATTTCTTGATAATATCTTTTTGGTTTTTGGCCACAATGCAGCCCACGCCCCCCTTAGCTCTTTCAGATGTGGGTACACCACTGTAGAGCAGCGTGTTGCCATCGAGATCAATGACTCCTTGTCCTCTTTTCTTCGTTTCCGTTATGGCCAGGATTTCTTGTTTTGCTTTCCTCATCTCTTCCACCAGCTCCTCTTCTTTCCCATTTATACTTCTTGTGTTCCAAGTTCCGTAATTCGTAGTCCGTAGTCCGTTCCAGTTCGTCGCCTTTAGAATCAGTCCGGTTTTCTCTCTTGTAGTTCTCATAATCAAAAGTTTAAAGCAAACAGGTGATTGGCCAATTGTGCCTTTGCATGGTGGAGTGGCTGCCTCCTTACGGTCTCCATGCAGGCCGCCCTCCTCCTTTTTCAGCCGGGCTTGGGACCGGCCTAGGCGGAGTTCTGAAAAACATTTCCATAAATTATATCTCTTCAACTGAGAATTGAACCTGGTACTTCTAGAATTCGAGGCGGACGCCAAACCTCATAGCCACTCCGACACCCAAATTTAAAAATATGAAATGGCTTCTCAATCACCCTGCACGGAAGATGGCAGATGTGAAACAGAAATCAAGAAGAGATAGGAATGGCCAACGCTATATTCAACAACATGAGACAAATACTGACATCTATAACATTTAACTCATAAATTAAAACTGAGAATCATAAAATGTTATATATATATATATATTCTTCATTACTGTATGGTGTAGAAACATGGGCAAGGAATAAGCATTTGGAAGAAAGAACTGAGGCTCTCGAGATTTGGATATATAGAAGAATGGGGCGTTATCTCCTGGAAATAGAAGAAAACTAATAAGGAGGTCCTAGAAAACCTAGGTATGAAAAGAGAACTAATGAGGGAGATCAAAGTTCTGCAGCTAAAATACTTTGGCCACATAAAAAGGCATAACACCTTGCAGAAGACCATAATAGAAGGGAGAGGTGAAGGCAAACGTGCAAGGGGAAGACAGCGCTATAAGTGGGAAGATAACATCAAGAGATGGACAGGAAAGAGTCTATCAGAGTGCACCACCAAGACAAGAGACAGAAGACGTTGGAGATCCTTTACAGCCAACCTTCGTTGTGGAGATGGCAGCTGATGATGATGATGATGTTAAAAATAGACATAGTTGCTGCTATACTGTACAAAGTCTTTCATGTTTGAACGGGCGTCCTAATATAATCGAGAGATCTTATATCTAGGTTGAACGGGCACATTTTTTTTTTTTAAATTTTGTTTAAAAGACTAATGTTGAACATTAAATGGAACGGAAACGTGTAGCACAAGTCTTACTACGACAACAAAACTGATAACGTTACGAGTTCTAGCTCTTTGTCCGGGACAGGCTTTTGAAAAAGGCGGATACGACAGGAAATTATTACATAGACTACCGGGAGGCAATCTGATCATCAGAGGTAGTTTCCCTTCCCCCTTTGGACAAGTGTTTGGACTCTTTTATTTCCTTTACACTGTAATGAGAAGAGGTGAAAAGGTGGGAGGCACTTAATCATGACTCCCAAATGACACCCTCCTATTGTCTTTTTCTCGCCCCTGATAGGAAATGAACCCACTCCACCTCTGTTGAGGCTTTAACTTCGATCCTGGTTTTATCCATGCAGCCAGCTTGAGGTGCGGTAATGCTAAAAGTCACCATTATGTTGTATATAAATTACTGACCTGAATTCCAAAGCCCGTTGCGGTTGCTTCACATCCGATAAAAGTTATTGGAAAGTAATCTACATGCATAATAATATTTTAAAATGTCGCATTCAATGCACTTAATATGGGTTCATGAATTATCATGTTGTATTTCTTTAGATATCCGCCAATTCCACCCATCCATCTTCTTTTCCATCGCTAGGACAAGATGGATATATTTGGCGATACAGCTGAGTACTAAGCTAGCTAGCGTTGGATCGGACAAACATTGAGGGAAAAGGCCGATAACATTAGAAGGCAGTCCTTGGTTGGGAATCCACGAGGTAAAGGATATAGTGGGAGACATTAAAACCCACGCAGTATGAAATTGGAGGCAGACTTAAAAAAGAAGCATAGAGAAGGCACGGAAAGAACGTGAACTTGGGGTGCAATACAGATGAAAGTGGGGATGAAGGTTTTGAAGGTGGGTGCACCACATACAGCTGAGTGGTAATGACGGCGACGATGATGATGATGATGGTGATGTCGACAGACGTGTCTTACAGCTACAGAAAATGTCTGTACCTGTTCGGCGCCAACAGACCTGCAGCACTACGTTCGTGCCGTCGTACAAGAGTTATTTCTCGTGCTCGTAATTCTCCAAGCATTGTTCTAATCTCATCAAAGATTCATTTCTTTAGATCAGTCGTATCTCAGCCGTCCCTCACCCCCTTTTCTTTAATCTTTAAAATTGTCTAACTCCCGCCCCTCCCCCTTTCAAAAAAAGCCCTCCTTTTCCAGCTAGCTCTAGCATTCAAGTTCGAGGTCATAAACCATCTTGCAGGCGCCCCCTAGCGGTGATAGTCGGACAACGACGAACCCGGTGTTAACTTCCTTTTTGACACCCGAGTTTATAAAATTTCCCTTCTCGTCTGCGGTCTGTCGCCAAAAAAGGCGACGTGTGACTTGGCGTTCTGTATCCAAGTAAAATCATCCAATACCTCCCCTATACCCTTTAATGTCAAGCTATATTCATGTTTAATCTGACTTAAGTGTGCTTAGACGAAGCAAAGCAAGACTGAGCTTAATTACTGAACGCTCGTCTACTCTCTTGATTTCACGAAAGTAATCCCGGATGAAGGGATATTAAAAAAAACCGAGCCGACTCCGCCATGGCCCACCTTTGTATGTGATTTAAGCAATGTAAGCAAGGAGAAGGTTATGTTGAAACAATACAGTTGTGTGGAAGTAAATCTTGGACAACGTATAAACAAATTAAACTATCAATTCAATCATGTCCTTTTCGCGCCTTCCGGAGCATGGAGTTAGCAATGTTGCTGGTTCCCTTGCAGGAAGCTTACGCCGAAGCTTGCATGTGTTCCTGCTACGGTGGATTCAGTAGCAACTAGTTTAATATGATTAAATGTTCAGCCCACCCGTGTGTTACCGGGGCCCGAAAGGGGAGCAAAGAATAGTAACACTGTCCCCTACCAAGCATGTCGTAAAAAGCGACTAAGGAGGGTTGGGCATGGGGCCGGTTACACCATCCTGTAAAAAAAATTTAAACCACAAAAAACTTCAACAAATATGGACAAGTCAAATAAAGAAAATAAAACAGCCATCCAAGACAGGGGAAGGTCCTCTCGCGGGGAGGCGTATGATGCAACACAGAGAAAGCCGAAAGGAGTCTGTGTTGCTGACTAACCTTCTTTCTTCTAGGAGAACTTCCAGATTTGGCACCTGGAATGTTCGGACATTAAACGAACAAGGGAAAGTGGCGCAAGTAGCAGCAGAAATGAGGGAATACAAAATCGAGGTTCTGGGAATGTGTGAAACAAAGTGGAAGGGGGTAGACAGGAAGAAACTCATCACAGGTGAATTGGTGCTGTCCTCAGGACATGAAGACGAAAGTTCACACCGCAGTGAAGGGGTAGCTCTTATGTTATCTAAAGAAGCACAGGAAGCACTAATTGAATGGGAAGCTGTTGGACCCAGAATAATAACAGCTACTTTTAAAACAGCTAAAAAGAAAATTCATGTAAATGTCATCCAATGTTATGCACCAACTAATGACAAAGAAGAGTCTGTGAAAGAAGCATTTTGTACTAAACTACAGGAAATTATGGATAAAGTAAAAAGAAGAGACATCACAATTTTGATGGGTGACATGAATGCAAAGATAGGTACAGTCAACACTGGATTCGAAGAAGTCATGGGAAAACATGGGCTAGGAGTAATGAATGAAAATGGAGAGCTATTCGCAAACTTCTGTGCTTCATATCAACTGGCTATAGGAGGAAGCATGTTTCCACATAAGAGAATACACAAGGCAACATGGATATCACCAGACCATAGAACAGAAAATCAGATAGATCATATATGCATAAACAAGAAGTTTAGATCATCATTGCAGGATGTAAAGGTATATAGAGGAGCAGATGTGGCATCAGATCACCATCTTCTGATAGCCAAAGTAAAAAATGAAACTCAAGAGATATGCAACAATGCAAAATTATAGACAACAGTTTAATGTAGGACAGCTAAGAAATCAAGAAACAAGAGACAAATTTGCGGTAACAGTATCCAACAAATTCCAAGTGCTCCAACAGCTGGAAGATGTAGAGAATACAGACGACTGTTGGCAGCAGGTCAAAACAGTATGGAAGGAGACATGTGAAGAAATACTGGGGAAAAGGGAAAGACAACAAAAAGCATGGATAACAACAGAAACCATCTGTGAAAGGGTGGGCGAGATGATGATGATGATTATATTGTGATGTGTGACCACTCTCTTGTCACACTCGCACCGACCCGAACAACAATAAAACTCTTGATTCTAGAGGCAGGGGCTATATTTATTTTTATAACCCATTCAGTGACAAAGCAAACATTAAACAAATAAACTAGCGAACATAACAAAACAAAACAAAACAAAACAAAACAAAACAAAACACCCAACAGTGCCCGATGCTAATCTGAAGAAGCAAACAAAGCACAGAATAGTTAAAATCATAATATAATACTGAATGAGAAACACCACGCTCTCACCTGTCAAACTGTCCTACGCCGCCACCTGACACACTCAACTATCACACACACACACACTCATGTGTGTCATCCAATGCGACTAGTAAGGTGTTGTGCGTGGGGCTGGCAATCTCACCATGTAACACAGGTTGCTACGGAAACCACTACTGCAAGAGCACACACTCAGCTATCACACACACACACACACTCATGCATGTCGTCCAATGAGACTAGTAAGGTGTTGTGCGTGGGGCTGGCAATCTCACCATGTAACACAGATTGCTACCGAAACACTACTGCCCTAGCATCTGAATGCTTAATATGAAGGCAAACCACACTGTTGGCCCCATGCTCCCTCAGGAGCGGAGAAGAGAAATATATATCTTGAAGTGAGCCCACGTGCTCTCACAACCATTCCTCACATAACCATAATTAAATAATCATAAAATGGACATAAAATAATATTCAACTATATGTACAACAAATACTCTCAGTAATGAGAATAAGCTACTACCTCGTAACCGATCCACATCAGTATTCGCTACTGCATTCTGAAACATGTCGTATGTGACGACTGGTGCGCCTGGCAAACAAGCGTGTCGTATATGACCACTGGTGCGACTGGGAATCTCATCACATGAAACACATCGTTACCGAAACAAATCACTGCCATAGCATAAAAATGCTTCTTGTCGGCTTGTGATAGACACCAGCCACATTGGTGTTTCCATGCTCCGCCGGGAGCAACCAGAGAAACACATGTCTCAACAAAGGAGTGGCCTCGCGCTCTCCATAAATCTAAATACATATTCTCACCTCACAGTAACCCATTAAATATATACAGTAGAATTATGATAAGTAGGCTATCGTGAAATACACTCAATTACTTTTACATTAGGCCTAAAGAAAATAAAATAATTACTCTTGACTTTAACAAAACTGGCATTAACACGAAAGCTATCTCTTTCCTTTACTGGGGAAAATTATCTTAATCCGCTTCCCACCCCCGTCTCAATTCACACAATATAAAACTGGCGTTTTCTTTATACACACGCGTGGTGACGCGCCGCCTTTCATGACCACGTGGTGCTATCTTGATATTTTGCTAACAAGCCAATATCATCTAAATTCAAGTAATAGATGCTTCTCTGTCCAGTTTCATGTATAAAAACACTCTCCTACTAAATTTGCCCGGTCTGATGGATGAAATACTTGATACTAAACTCTTACATACGTGATTTGGTCTTAACACTAGTGAAATATATCCACACATTATTTCCCCTCAATTATATTTCAAGACTAAATTATCAGGTCCTGGAAACACATTCACTTTTTCATTTAAACATTAGAACAGACACGCTGAATACTAATAATAAAACTACAGAATACTAAAGCTAATTTAAATTAACTCACGTGCTCAAGGCATTTACAGCTTGGCTCTGTCTTTCTAACTTCGTCTGTTCTCTCTGGCGGCTGTGGCAAAATAGGCCCGCTTGTAGTTCGCTATCTCTTTTTATAGGCACTAGGCTAATCACTCAACTACTGCGCGCTGGGCGTATTAATCTTGGCTATTTAAATATCACACGCGATTATCGCTTTAGGAATAGCGAAAACACAAATAAAACCTACAGCTATTTAATATAACACACGAGTATCAAATATGATTCACAACTCTACACCACAACTATATGTAGGCTTTATTGTGGCCTCATTACATATCTTCTACTTCAGACTTTTCACAACCCAGAATGCTTCGCGCACATCGAAAATAATCTGCCTAGAAACAGGTAGGGGGCGGGCGTCTCCTTTTCGGCCCCATCACATATCTCCCTCCTGATTTTGTTGTCGTCCCGACAACATCACTACCTCTGGCGCTTCAGTCGACATCTCTTAGATCGTTGGTGCTGTGTTTGATTATTTCTCAGCGGCGATGTTTTGGGCTCAGATTCTGTATTCGGTACAACTCGGCTGGGGACCCTCTAGGTCGTTATGTCCCCAGTTGTACGTTGTCGGGCTGGCAGTTGCTGTGGTGTAGAGGACTCGCACACCTGTGCCGCATCGCTGCCTGCCCGTGACGTCTGCCTGTCAGTGCTTGTAGCTGTCGAATCTGTAGGGGGATTGCTCCTGACGTGCTTGACACTCGTTTTGCGTGGACGGTGGCCAACATTCCCCACTATCTGCTTTTGATGTGTCTCCTCCTCTGAACCTTGACTTGCACTCCCTCCTCTCTGCTTAAGACGAGTTTCCTCCCCTAACCGACTACCAATCTTCTCGGCGCCCTTAGGGTGACAGTTGTCACGGTCATCTCTTGGCTTGCACCCGGAAGGAAACCTGGTTGTGGTAGCACGTCTCTGGAAAGAGCTCTTTGAGGGACAGGCGGCTATCAAATGTTCAGTTGACTTGCATCGAAAACATCTCTTCGGAAGCGGGCCTTGAGGGCACTTGGCTGCCATGTGGTCTGACAAGTCTCCACAATTGTAGCATCTTATCTTTCTGGGCTTCCTCTGTGCCATGGGTCGCTTCCTGCTTCCCTTACACTCTTGACCGCCAATGCCGCATACATAAATTGCTTCCATGCCCTGGACCGATGGTTTGCTGTCAAACTCTACTCGTTCATTCTTCACCAGACTCCGGAATCCCTTTCTGTAGATCTTGGTCTGATGTACGAATACATCAATACCTCCATCATCTGGCGTGATGAACCCCCATCCCCTGTGGACACTATACCACTTGCACATCCCTTTTCGCCTTGTCGGTGCCACTGCGTTTATCGGTGCTGTCAGCTCACAGCTTTCCTTGGCAACAGCATGACTCTCACACGCAAGAAGGTCTAGTTGAGGTTCCTGCGGACACACCTCCTCGTCTTGCGTTGGCTGTTCCCGCGGACACACCTCCTCGTCTTGCGTTGGCTGTTCCCGCGGACACACCCCCTCGTCTTGCGTTGGCTGTTCCCGCGGCTGGCATGGTGCTCTCTTTCTCTGCACCTCCTCTTGTGCTGGCGAACTGGCCTCTGACATCTGTGCTATCTGGGACTTTAGGAAGGATAATTCTGCTCTGAGTGCCTCCTCCTCCTTCTTAACTTCTGCACTTGCTATCTGGACCAGTGTCTCAGGCTTTTTACTTCCACCATAAACAGCATATTCCCAAGGGAAATTCCTGTTCACCTCACTGACTTGTGGTTGCTCGCTGTAGGCTTTTTTGACAATTTCCAGTAACTTCTCAGGGCTGGCCTTGGCTCCACCATGTATCCGTAATTCTCTAGATACTAATGGTGTCACGTTATTCCAGATCATGTCTAACTTGTCTTCTGCACAAAAAGGCGCCACCTTCCACGCGGCTTCCACATCCTCCACAAACTCTTGCCAAGTGGGACTCCCCTCTCCACTAAATAACCTTATCTCTGGCTCCTCCACGTACAGTACCTTCATATGCGCATTAGCCATCTTGCTGCAGGAATGCACTGCTGGGTGTTTACAATATTTGTTAGTTTGCTGTTTGCTCAGTGTCACTGTCTGCCTGATCCTGTCGACGACGCCAATTGTGAAAGGGTGGGCGAGATGATGCTGATGATTATATTGTGATGTGTGATCACTTTCTTGCCACACTCGCACCGACCCGAACAACAATAAAACTCTTGATTCTAGAGGCAGGGGCTATATTTATTTTTATAACCCATTCAGTGACAAAGCAAACATTAAACAAATAAACTAGCGAACATAACAAAACAAAACAAAACAAAACAAAACACCCAACAGTGCCCGATGCTAATCTGAAGAAGCAAACAAAGCACAGAATAGTTAAAATCATAATATAATACTGAATGAGAAACACCACGCTCTCACCTGTCAAACTGTCCTACGCCGCCACCTGACACACTCAACTATCACACACACACACACACTCATGTGTGTCATCCAATGCGACTAGTAAGGTGTTGTGCGTGGGGCTGGCAATCTCACCATGTAACACAGGTTGCTACGGAAACCACTACTGCAAGAGCACACACTCAGCTATCACACACACACACACACACTCATGCATGTCGTCCAATGAGACTAGTAAGGTGTTGTGCGTGGGGCTGGCAATCTCACCATGTAACACAGATTGCTACCGAAACACTACTGCCCTAGCATCTGAATGCTTAATATGAAGGCAAACCACACTGTTGGCCCCATGCTCCCTCAGGAGCGGAGAAGAGAAATATATATCTTGAAGTGAGCCCACGTGCTCTCACAACCATTCCTCACATAACCATAATTAAATAATCATAAAATGGACATAAAATAATATTCAACTATATGTACAACAAATACTCTCAGTAATGAGAATAAGCTACTACCTCGTAACCGATCCACATCAGTATTCGCTACTGCATTCTGAAGCATGTCGTATGTGACGACTGGTGCGCCTGGCAAACAAGCGTGTCATGTATGACCACTGGTGCGACTGGGAATCTCATCACATGAAACACATCGTTACCGAAACAAATCACTGCCATAGCATAAAAATGCTTCTTGTCGGCTTGTGATAGACACCAGCCACATTGGTGTTTCCATGCTCCGCCGGGAGCAACCAGAGAAACACATGTCTCAACAAAGGAGTGGCCTCGCGCTCTCCATAAATCTAAATACATATTCTCACCTCACAGTAACCCATTAAATATATACAGTAGAATTATGATAAGTAGGCTATCGTGAAATACACTCAATTACTTTTACATTAGGCCTAAAGAAAATAAAATAATTACTCTTGACTTTAACAAAACTGGCATTAACACGAAAGCTATCTCTTTCCTTTACTGGGGAAAATTATCTTAATCCGCTTCCCACCCCCGTCTCAATTCACACAATATAAAACTGGCGTTTTCTTTATACACACGCGTATTGACGCGCCGCCTTTCATGACCACGTGGTGCTATCTTGATATTTTGCTAACAAGCCAATATCATCTAAATTCAAGTAGTAGATGCTTCTCTGTCCAGTTTCATGTATAAAACACTCTCCTACTAAATTTGCCCGGTCTGATGGATGAAATACTTGATACTAAACTCTTACATACGTGATTTGGTCTTAACACTAGTGAAATATATCCACACATTATTTCCCCTCAATTATATTTCAAGACTAAATTATCAGGTCCTGGAAACACATTCACTTTTTCATTTAAACATTAGAACAGACACGCTGAATACTAATAATAAAACTACAGAATACTAAAGCTAATTTAAATTAACTCACGTGCTCAAGGCATTTACAGCTTGGCTCTGTCTGTCTAACTTCGTCTGTTCTCTCTGGCGGCTGTGGCAAAATAGGCCCGCTTGTAGTTCGCTATCTCTTTTTATAGGCACTAGGCTAATCACTCAACTACTGCGCGCTGGGCGTATTAATCTTGGCTACTTAAATATCACACGCTATTATCGCTTTAGGAATAGCGAAAACACAAATAAAACCTACAGCTATTTAATATAACACACGAGTATCAAATATGATTCACAACTCTACACCACAACTATATGTAGGCTTTATTGTGGCCTCATTACATATCTTCTACTTCAGACTTTTCACAACCCAGAATGCTTTGCGCACATCGAAAATAATCTGCCTAGAAACAGGTAGGGGGTGGGCGTCTCCTTTTCGGCCCCATCACACATCAATAAGATAAAAGACAGAAAAAACAAGAAAGCAGAGTTAAACACAAGCAAAACTAGAAGCTCCAAAGCCAAGGCTCAAGAAGTGTACACAGAAGCAAACAAAGAAGTAAAAAGAAGTATCAAAAGAGACAAGAGGAAGTATATCGAGGAGTTGGCAAGAGAGGCAGAAGATGCCGCAGCCAAAGGAAATATGAGAGAACTGTATAGCAGCACAAAGAAGCTAACAGGGAAATACAAGCAAACAAGTTGCCTCAAAGAAGACAAGAATGGGAAACTGCTCAGCAATATACAAGAGCAAATGAAGAGGTGGACAGAATATTTTGGGGACCTTCTCAATAGACCAGCTCCACAAAACCCGCCGGACATCCAGCCAGCAGAAGAAGAGCTACAAATTAACGGTGAAAGACCAACGAAGGAAGAAATAAAGAAAGCCATAAAGCTTCTAAGAGAGGGAAAAGCGTCTGGACCTGATGGCATTCCAGCAGAGGCCATCAAAGCAGATATCGACACGGCTACAGAGATGTTATATAAATTACTTGGTAAAGTCTGGGAAAAGGAAGAGATACCAGCAGAATGGAAGGAAGGATATCTGGTTAAGTTGCCTAAGAAGGGAAATTTACAAGAGTGCACAAATTATAGAGGAATAATGTTACTATCAGTGCCAGGAAAAGTATTAAACAGGATTATCCTTGAGAGATTAAAAGAGTCCATAGACAAGAAACTGAGAGATGAACAAGCAGGTTTTCGACAAAACAGATCATGTACAGACCAGATAGCCACTTTGAGAATAATAGTTGAACAAAGTCTGGAATGGAATTCACCACTATACATCGGATTTGTGGACTACGAAAAGGCATTTGACAGTGTAGACAGAGAATCACTTTGGAAATTGATGAGGCATTATGGAGTTCCCCTGAAGATCATTAATTTAATAAAGAAAACATATGAAGACATGACATGCAGAGTTCTTCACGAAGGGCAGCTTACAGAACCGTTTGGGATAAGAACAGGAGTGCGACAGGGATGCCTCTTGTCTCCATTTCTTTTCTTGCTGGCAATAGATTGGGTTATGAGATCATCGACAACACACAACAGAAATGGAATCCAGTGGACTCTGACTAAGCAGTTGGATGATCTGGATTTTGCTGATGACTTGGCTCTTCTGTCCCATAACTGTAATCAGATTGTGGTAAAGTGGGATGTTATAAATATTTATAGGGGACTTAGTGTACTGACTGAGATCAGCTGTGAAGGTATCTGTATCTAATAAGGGTAGTGTATTACAGATGACCTTACTTGCTACCACATATTTATACCTCAGTCAGAATTATTCTGGAATATTGTGATGACTACGTTGAATGTCTAGGGTATGTATATGATGAAGTGTAAGTCACAACAACAACAGACAGATAAACAATTTAATTTATTGCACCACACGTGACAACACTGTGACACTCACATACATATAACACTCTATGAGACTATATTAAATGAGTCACTGGTAAATTTTCAAATATCAATATGTATTAAGTACTTTTCATTAATATATATGTGTCCTGATTCAAATACAAAGTGAACCAGGAATCACAATCAATTTTAATTACAAGTTATATGTACAGAATTTATCAATATGAATCTTGTAGTGACATATTTTATTAATATTATCTTATGTGAGTCAGTTGTGTAGTGGTACTATGAGGTAATACTGGTTTTGTTTTTCAAGCTATGTTGGTATTTGTCATCATGACTTCAAGTGTTTGTTTCTGTTGGAACTAGTATTGGAGATGTTCTCAGTTCCTGGCATTAAAACAATTAATTTCCCCTCTTATTTTTATACAATTGTCACGAAATGGATTTAGGACTAGAGACTGTCTACATATAGTGACAAGACAATAGTAAGAAGAAAGACTGAAATGATAGATTCAGATAGAAAATATAGTGCAAAATGTGAAAGTTGAGACCATTGGCTCCGAGGTTGAGAACCGAGGTTGATTCTTTCCTCGCCACTTCGGACGTTTAAATTGCTATGGCCTCGAACCACCTCTAACTACCCTATGGGATAAGGTTCAATTAAGATTCACAAACACCAAGGTACAGACAACATATAGCTACTGTACTAAAGGAAATGACTGATGCCAGCTACAATTTATACAAGTTTATTATACACCTATAACCAACTCATATACATAAAGTGCGAGGATGCACACCTGAAAACAAAATCAAGCACAGTTAAAATGCATCAACCCCAACCCTTCTCCCACAATTGCCACCTGTATGGAGAAAGAAGGTAAGGTTAACTGAAATGAACTACACTGCACTTGATGTCGCCTACACTCCAAACTAGCTGTTCTAAATTCTAACTCTAACTCTAAGTCCACTGATAGCTGGAACGACTGCGAAGTGACTACACAATCTCTGCACAGACTTCGGTTCTACACAGCCTATCCTGGAATCTCCTGAACACAACTAACTGCACCTCTAAACTTCAGCAGCTGTCCTCTGCTATGATTCACCAAAACTAACAGTTCTGCCTATCTGTGCTGACTTCAGTAGAGAGAATGTTTACCCTCTCTCTCTCCACTAACTCTGGAATTGATGACTGAGGTTTAACAGAACCCCACTGGATTCTGGACTGGAACTGTAGCGGACTTCTACCACTCTGAAATTACCTGCCCGAGTACCTATAACTGGGCCGTCGGCTTTATTATGGCCGTGAAGAAGCGAACATAAAATTACCACAACGCGGCAGCCTGCCAAATCTGCGTGTGTAACGAGCGTCAGAGCTCAGGATTTATCCATAAAAATCCTATTCGCTGTTTAACTTCACTCCCCTCTCTACCTGAGCCTACAAAGTAAACATTGGCTAACCCAGATCGCTTGTTCTGCCTGACTAACTCCGAGCAACAACAATATTTTCACTGGCCCGTCTGGGCAGACGTACTGTGGCCTACTTCTTACGCTGACACTAATGCCGTAATGTTTAACACAACTAAAACTAGCCCTCTCTAGGAATTCCTAAAATTCCCGTCAATAATAGTAATCACATTCAAAATGTAATACAAAATAATTCCCTTTAAAATTACTTCTCCCATCTTCTGAATTCACAGAACAATAATGCACAATCAATAACATATAATCCTGTTTACGCTAGCATCTACCTGCCGTCAAAAGTTATTCATAACCCCCGATTATCAAATTGAAAACTCCGTAGTTCAGCCACGTGGTGCCGCAGTTTTTCAACCACGCGCTCCTGCATACATATTCATTACTGATAGCACACACGTGCTCCAATTAATACCTCTATCACTTCCGTCCACAGATATATGCGTAACTATATAAATAGCGAGCATCAATACTCTCACTAAAATCACAAATAAAAATACACATTACACACGCTCCCGACTATTCTGTAAATACATATGATTCGCAGATGCGAGTTTCTCTCCCGACCGACTTTGCAATAATACAAAGCGGTGATATCTCAACTTTTAAACCATGCCGCTATTCTTTCAACAAGGAATTAAATGGACCTATAAATTTTCAAGTCTATCACTAAGATCGTATTTGATGGCTCTGGCGATGAGAATTAAATTAAACTAAAACTTCCCAAGAAACTCAAATGATCGGCTAGGACTAGAAAAATTAAATAAAGTCCTCACGCAAAAATGATGCTTACCAAATCTCGGATGTCCAACTGAAGGCAATCGACAATTTGCTTCTGGCACCCAGCTTGGCAATTTTTTCATTAAAAGAGAAAGAGGCTATGAAATATAGGCCTTTTTATAATCAAGACCCCCACGCGCCGACTTCATGACGTCATATGCGCGGCGTGGTTCTAAAGCCAATGGCAGCTCTGCATTTCAACTGCAGTTAGCTCTCAGCCAATCAGAACCTTAGATCATTCTGATGCAACCAGTTTCTGCTAGACAAAGAACCGGGAATTGGTCCTAGCCCTATACTGCGGAAATGAAGCAAAAATGGCCGCAAATAATTTAACTCCCGAAAAATGCGTATATGGCCACGCAATATCTTTAAAAAAAGGACACTGGTGCAAATCCTGATCTAGCCTCTATAATCTTAATCTAGAATAATACTTTCTAATTCCCTACACCCCCATTCTAAACACATAGATCAAACTCCATCGTGATCTCATCTTGAAAAAAACGTAATTAATAGAAGGAGAAGAAACATGGAGAAGGATTTTTCTGTAATCCCTCCAAAAATAGTGAACTAAATGCAAGGAGAAAAAGACATGGGCCATTTGAAAGACAGAATCTCAGTACTCTCGTCACATCACTCCCCCCTTTCAAAGATTGAGCAACGATCTCCTTACTGAAATCTCTCTGTTTCACATTGGCCCTTATTCCTGTCTACAAGGCTGTCTGTCCTTACCCCTCCTATTCAGTGTTCTTCGACCTTCCTCTTTTGCGTTTCCTCCTTCCTCCTCTCCTAGAATGAGCTCCTATGCTCCGTTGGGAGAGTTGATCTCTCTTCAGACCTGTGCCGTCTAATGGCGGGTCTGAACTTTCCCTTGCTATGACCGTCAAAAGGCTGTTCTGGTCAGCTGATATGACCGGCGGGCGCTGTGGCGACCTGGCGATGGCGACTTCCTCGCTGCGCGTCAGCGGGTTTGTGACTGCTGGTACCGTGCGAGAACGATGCAACGTCTCGGGTTCCTCTGGTGTAGAGCCTTTGATTTCTTGCTGGGTTTCTATTGAGTCCTCACTGATCTCAATAGCTTCTACCTTTGAAGAAAAGTAGGTAAGATCTGCCCCTGGCAGTGGTTCTGGATTCGCTCTTCCCCTACCAATCTGAAGCGGGACAGAGCTCTCCAATATAGCTCCTTGCAAATGCGTAAGGTCGCTTTTCTCACTCTTTTCTGGCCTGAAAAGTTGGTGAGATGAAACTGTAGACCACGGGAGCTCTCCGTCTAACACCCTGGTTCTACCTTCAACCTTGCCCTCCCCTGTAAGAGTTACTGGCGTCAGTTGGGATGTGTCCTGCAGTGGCACTTGACGGTTTAAGATCCCGTTTGATCGCGGAGAATCTGAGATAAAGCTCTCAGTGACTGGTTCCAATGTTCCGTGAAACGAATTGGAAAATATAGCCAATTTTCCAGGCTCCTCGTTACAAGAGTCGTTTCCTGTAAACGAGATACGAGAGTTGTGGGGCCCATCTCCGTCTATAGGCAAACGGATACTCAGATCACTGTCCTCCTCCGTTTGAGTAAAGTGCTGGTCGGATGGGGCTCCAGGGCTGGTTGGAACTATATGCTCGCTCAGACCGCTATCTTGTGCCCTATGAAGATGGCGCTGGTCGTTGACATATGTAATACCGCTCTTGTCAGTATGTCCCTCACTTGAAGGAGCTAATACCATCGGGGGCCTAATTCCCGACAACAAAGAGTGTACTTCCTGAATCAGAGGCGTCGTCACCACTGTTTGGCCGGTTGGCTGAACAGGGCTGGCGGGCGAATTTGCCTCTGCAAATAACATATCACTGTCGTCAGAGGCGTTGCACCCCTCCTTGGCACGACAGCTATGTTTGAGCTCGCTCGGGGCTCCGTGAATTAGGGGTTCTCCTTTTCCACTTATCTGGCCTGCAGTAGGCCCCCTTGCATCAGCAAGGATCGGTGTGGGCGGGTTCCCCAAAACTAAATATGGGTTACCGAGAATGAAGTCGTAGGCCGGCTGAGCCGTTACAGCTGCCTTGATGGTGCCAGACACGTACTTACATTTCACCTCAATATTGGCTACCGGAAAGCACTGTGAAGTCCCTTTCCTTAAAACTCCACCAATATTGACCTTTTCCTTAGTCATCTGCCAAGGCTTCACCAGATGTCGGGCGACTATGCTGGGGTATGTAAGCCCGCTGTCAAATAAGCATGTTGTCCCCGTCCCGTTCACTTCGGCTGGTCCGCTGTTGGAAAACAACTTCTCTGACTGGAAGGGTTTCCACTTCTTCCCTTGTTTCACCCTCACAGGCCTTAAACAAGCCACCTGATGAGCGGGTTGTTTGTTTGGGCACCGTGTTGTCCAATGAGAAGTAGTCCGACAGAACCTACAATATCTCTCATGGTTCCTGACGGGTTCATGAGAAGTCGGCCCCTGTGTTCTGTTAGGCGGCTGGGAGCGCATGTTATGACTGGGAGGGGGCTCCTTGCGAGACGGCCCTTGCTGCTGGTGAGCTGAAGAGGAAGGCGAATGCGATGAAGATGCTCCTTTGTCCGGGGCTGGCAGGTCAGGGTGTTTTCTTTTCTGGCCCAGTACTTCGGCCTGTGCCGACTGGAACCTTTCTGCAAATAGAATTATCTGGTCCAGTTGCTGGGCGCCCTGCTCCGCCAGGTACTTCCTTAAGTCCGGAGACATGTTGGCCTTTATCTGTTCGCACATGATGAGCTCTTCGAGTCCTTCAAACGATTTAGCCAAACCCGACAACTCTCTCCAGCGAGTGAGGTAATTCCTCAGCCTCTCTGCGAACTGGGGAAAACTTTCACCTTTCTCCAGACGACTTTCCCGAAACATTGTCTGGCACTTCCGAGGAGTCCATTGGAATCGCTGTAACAGGGCGTTCCGTAGAGCCTCAAAGTTATTCTGGTCGTCCACTAGCATCTTGCTATAGACCTCATACGCATGTCCTCTTAGAGATTGAGATAATTTGAGACACCAAAGACTATCATCCAGCCCGTATGCCTTTGCCATCCGTTCAAATTTTTCTAAAAATACCTCAATTTTCTCATTCCCGTTAGGAAAAGAGTCCATCGGAAAATTCATGGCTGCCATCCGGGGCCCTCCGTTTCCTGAGGTGTCTGTTGCCCCTGCTCCGGGAGAATCTCCGTTAGCCGAACTGCCTTCCGAAGATCGGTACTGCAGTTCCAGTGAACGCAGGGCAAGTTCATGCTGTTTCTCTGCTGCCTTCTCCCTCTCTTGGGCTTCCCTCTGTGCTAACTTCTCCTGGGCTTCCCTCTGTGCTATCTTCTCCTGGGCTTCCCTCTCTGCTATCTTCTCCTGGGCTTCCCTCTCTGCTTTTCTCTCCTCTGCCTGTCGGGTCTTCTCTTCTTTCTCCGCTTCCCTTTTCTCTCTCTCCGTCTGCCGGTCCTGTTCCCTCATAATGTAAGCCCTAGTCTCGGCCTCATTCATCCCCATGCTTTTAGCTGCGTCCTTCCATGCAGTAAGTAGCTTGACCAATTCAGCCATCTTACCTGACAAATCAGCAGTACTCACAACGAGGGGAAATGACAAAAAAGGAACAAGAAAAATTTACTGTTACCTACTAGGAATATGCTGTCGCAAAAACCCGCACTCAGACTAGCACCAAGTCTGACTAATAACTACCTGAAAAAAATTCAAGTTATCCAGCTACCCAAAACCCGAATTTACTTTCCTGTTAAGAAAAAAAAAAATTCAATTAGCCATCAATTACCTCTAAGTCATAAACAACCTTACTACAACTATCATCTAACTAACTGTAACCTGTGGAAAAAAACTTATAGCTGGATCAGTCTTAATATAGCTCAAGTCTAGGGGATATTTTATAAAGAATCTATTTCCAGAACTTTCTACAGAGACAATCTATGAATCTAGAATTGATCCCAACAAAGATGATCCCAAGGACGAAGCCACCCACTTTGTCAAGATCACAGAATTGAACGTAACAAAGATGATTCACCGGACGATAGCACCCACTTTGTCAAGATCACAGAATTGAACGTAACAAAGATGATCCCGGACGAGCCCCCACTTTGTCACGAAATGGATTTAGGACTAGAGACTGTCTACATATAGTGACAAGACAATAGTAAGAAGAAAGACTGAAATGATAGATTCAGATAGAAAATATAGTGCAAAATGTGAAAGTTGAGACCATTGGCTCCGAGGTTGAGAACCGAGGTTGATTCTTTCCTCGCCACTTCGGACGTTTAAATTGCTATGGCCTCGAACCACCTCTAACTACCCTATGGGGATAAGGTTCAATTAAGATTCACAAACACCAAGGTACAGACAACATATAGCTACTGTACTAAAGGAAATGACTGATGCCAGCTACAATTTATACAAGTTTATTATACACCTATAACCAACTCATATACATAAAGTGCGAGGATGCACACCTGAAAACAAAATCAAGCACAGTTAAAATGCATCAACCCCAACCCTTCTCCCACAATTGCCACCTGTATGGAGAAAGAAGGTAAGATTAACTGAAATGAACTACACTGCACTTGATGTCGCCTACACTCCAAACTAGCTGTTCTAAATTCTAACTCTAACTCTAAGTCCACTGATAGCTGGAACGACTGCGAAGTGACTACACAATCTCTGCACAGACTTCGGTTCTACACAGCCTATCCTGGAATCTCCTGAACACAACTAACTGCACCTCTAAACTTCAGCAGCTGTCCTCTGCTATGATTCACCAAAACTAACAGTTCTGCCTATCTGTGCTGACTTCAGTAGAGAGAATGTTTACCCTCTCTCTCTCCACTAACTCTGGAATTGATGACTGAGGTTTAACAGAACCCCACTGGATTCTGGACTGGAACTGTAGCGGACTTCTACCACTCTGAAATTACCTGCCTGAGTAACTATAACTGGGCCGTCGGCTTTATTATTGCCGTGAAGAAGCGAACATAAAATTACCACAACGCGGCAGCCTGCCAAATCTGCGTGTGTAACGAGCGTCAGAGCTCAGGATTTATCCACAAAAATCCTATTCGCTGGAAAATGTCTTCCCCTGGCTGGGAAAACGTATTTTCTTCCTCTCCTTCCACTACTGGCAACTAACGTAAAACCCTTGCGGTTCTGCGAATGCCCCAACTTTGCCGTGGGAGAAATTTTGTGGTCTCAAAATTCCGCTCTCATTCCCACAAAGCCGGTACCTGCTGTTTTAGACAAAACAAAACAACAGCTAAACAAACCATAATAATACATTTCAAATAACAATTAACTTCCTTACTCTTCACCACGTAACTCCCCTCTCTACCTGAGCCTACAAAGTAAACATTGGCTAACCCAGATCGCTTGTTCTGCCTGACTAACTCCGAGCAACAACAATATTTTCACTGGCCCGTCTGGGCAGACGTACTGTGGCCTACTTCTTACGCTGACACTAATGCCGTAATGTTTAACACAACTAAAACTAGCCCTCTCTAGGAATTCCTAAAATTCCAGTCAATAATAGTAATCACATTCAAAATGTAATACAAAATAATTCCCTTTAAAATTACTTCTCCCATCTTCTGAATTCACAGAACAATAATGCACAATCAATAACATATAATCCTGTTTACGCTAGCATCTACCTGCCGTCAAAAGTTATTCATAACCCCCGATTATCAAATTGAAAACCCCGTAGTTCAGCCACGTGGTGCCGCAGTTTTTCAACCACGCGCTCCTGCATACATATTCATTACTGATAGCACACACGTGCTCCAATTAATACCTCTATCACTTCCGTCCACAGATATATGCGTAACTATATAAATAGCGAGCATCAATACTCTCACTAAAATCACAAATAAAAATACACATTACACACGCTCCCGACTATTCTGTAAATACATATGATTCGCAGATGCGAGTTTCTCTCCCGACCGACTTTGCAATAATACAAAGCGGTGATATCTCAACTTTTAAACCATGCCGCTATTCTTTCAACAAGGAATTAAATGGACCTATAAATTTTCAAGTCTATCACTAAGATCGTATTTGATGGCTCTGGCGATGAGAATTAAATTAAACTAAAACTTCCCAAGAAACTCAAATGATCGGCTAGGACTAGAAAAATTAAATAAAGTCCTCACGCAAAAATGATGCTTACCAAATCTCGAATGTCCAACTGAAGGCAATCGACAATTTGCTTCTGGCACCCAGCTTGGCAATTTTCTCATTAAAAGAGAAAGAGGCTATGAAATATAGGCTTTTTTATAATCAAGACCCCCACGCGCCGACTTCATGACGTCATATGCGCGGCGTGGTTCTAAAGCCAATGGCAGCTCTGCATTTCAACTGCAGTTAGCTCTCAGCCAATCAGAACCTTAGATCATTCTGATGCAACCAGTTTCTGCTAGACAAAGAACCGGAAATAGGTCCTAGCCCTATACTGCGGAAATGAAGCAAAAATGGCCGCAAATAATTTAACTCCCGAAAAATGCGTATATGGCCACGCAATATCTTTAAAAAAAGGACACTGGTGCAAATCCTGATCTAGCCTCTATAATCTTAATCTAGAATAATACTTTCTAATTCCCTACACCCCCATTCTAAACACATAGATCAAACTCCATCGTAATCTCATCTTGAAAAAAACGTAATTAATAGAAGGAGAAGAAACATGGAGAAGGATTTTTCTGTAATCCCTCCAAAAATAGTGAACTAAATGCAAGGAGAAAAAGACATGGGCCATTTGAAAGACAGAATCTCAGTACTTTCGTCACAACAATGTCAGTTTAAGATGGGGTTACATAATGTTGAGCTCCGCTGGCCACATAGGCTTATCTTTCGTGATGTCGGCAGGAAAAGACTCCTCTGCTCGATTGCTCCCCTGTGTTCTGGAGACACCTCACTGTTTGCTATATGGACCAAGAAGTATGCTGTCCGCCTCTGGATTCAGCAAAGCTCTGACCAGGTGCTGCTTCAATAACTTTTGGACCACGGTCCCTGAAACAAGAAGGTTGTACCTCCTACTTCAGAACTAATTTATACTCTATTTCTACACTGAGCACAATACATAACAAACACTGAGTTCAGAGCGGTAGGCCAACTGCTATCTTCATCTGAAACAATTTTCACCAGTATATTCCGCCCTAATGGTTACTACGCCTCTGCAATTCCAGCATTATTTCTTTCTAGTCAATAAAATAGGTGTCAGTGTACTGTTTGGCAATTCCATTTAGTTTCACTTTCCTCCGACACCTTCTGTTCAGACTGGAGCACTATAGAGGCTTTACCTCATGTTCGCTACTGAACCACACATATATACAGACATAAATTATCAATTTACATTCAATTTTCATTAAAAGATATCAAATATTTCAAGCTTACCACAATTCATGGAAATAATACAGAATTACGTTGACTGGCACTGAATATAACACAATTTCGATCTGCCGATGTCCCAGGCTTTTATTTAGAAAAATATGCACTGGTGCTCAACGCACTGGTTCTGTAGTAAGTTTATTTGCAAATGTGGTGGTGACCTGACGCCTCTAATTGACTATATTGGCAGGTCTAACCAATCGTGCCATGTCTACCCAATCGTTTGAAAAAAAGTACTCCTACTCCCGTTTCCCCTGACAACGAAAGATAGTATTTATAGCCCGACTAATCGTGTTTAGCCTTACATTTATTGCGCTCCAATCAAATCGGATTTAACATGGAGACCCATTTCCCGTACAATGGTGGGGTGAAAATCTGCCACTGAGCGATTCTGATTTGGGTGTTGTCTGACATCCCTCACTATTTCTTTTGGCTATAATTTGGTAATTCCTAGACTATTTGCGTAACGTTTTACATATTCTTTGTCAGCAAGTCCTAAGGAACCCAAATATACAAATTTAAAGGAGCTAAGTGGCTGCGTTCAAAATATGCACTTTCTTCTACCTCCTGTTTACTTCGAATACTATGTGGTGTCTGGGTACTGTAATGTTTTCAAACGTAAACCAGTATAATGTCATATTTCCTAATAAGCGTTTTTCAGGATTTTAAAACCTAACTCTGGTATGGGTAGTGTTTTTTATCACTGTCGATTTGAAAAAAAGCTAGTGCTTGTGGCCTTACACGCGTGATGGCAGCAATTGTGTATCGCGCGACTGTGGTAGTATTGCCTGCGTTCCTCCGATCAGCCCTCCCTTCTTTCTATCCTAAGTCCATCTGTCCGTTCGTTTATGGTAACGTAGTGTAATTAATGCTAGTATTAATTTAGGTCATTAATCAGCTTGCGTATCTCAAGGTTTTTCTTAGAAAGGCAGTACACGTTTTATTGAAGCAAGCGTGTAATGATGCAGTAGGCTTTTACTATCAACGTGAAACGTTACAATTTGCAGACGAAGTAGAAAACAAGGGGGATTTCGAGTACAGTCATTGTGACAGCACTGTTCTTTACCATTCTTCTTTCCTTTTATTGAAGTTATTTGTTAGGCTTTACATTTACGTTTTAATTTATATATGTGGATTAGAATATTTCACGACATCTCCCCTCTTAAAACAGACATCTTATGTCAGTCCTTTATTCTATATACACATAGATAAATGTAAGTCAACTTGACTTTACTCTGCTGTTGTGCTATCATGGTTTTATGTAGTTGGGTCCATTCAGAGTAAGCACTACTCATGAAATCTGCCTCAGACCTCTACAACCAATAATATTTTTCGGTTATGTTACTGAACAGCCGCAAGTGTGACTGCTTGTCTTAATGCTGCTTTACAACCCTTATTCACCATTTCTCTTCTCTGAGTCTGCGCAATGACATGTCCAGAGAACATTAGATTTTCCTCAAAATGTACGTTATGAGGAGATAACATATACCTGGTGATAGCAGAGTTTTCGTAGTGGATCCCATAATCTTCTTATTAGCCTGTATGAAACATTCGGAATATCCTCAATCAAAGAGGCAACTCAGGGATTCATTACTTTCCTCCGAATTATTTACATCCAACAAGTTTGTCTGATCTCAGGTTTTACTGGAATCTGCTAGTAGCCTTTACTCAGGTCCACTTTTGAGAAATATTTAGCTTTATTTAGTCTGGCAAACAACTGATTTGTATCCGGCAATGGATCCACCTGTCCTTCTGTAATAGCATTCAGTCTCCTGTAATCTATACAGAGTCTATGTTCTCCAGAGGGCTTCCTTAAGAGTACAACACCGGAACTATACGAAGATTCACTGTGTGAAATAATTCCTTCCTTCAACAAATAGTCTATCTCTTCCTTCAAAGCTTTCTCCTTAGCAAAAGGAATCGAATATGGTTTCATACAGACAGGTGTGGGGTCTATCAGTTTCATATCATATTCCAATAAGTTTGTATGCCCAGGTCGGTCTGTTAACACCTCTGTATGAGTATCTAGAACCTGTTGCACTCTCTCTTTCTGAGTTTTCGTTAAATGTGTACTGATTTTCACCTGTGCCGCTGTCTCACAGGGGTGTAATGGATATTCAAATGATGAAAGTGGTTCCTTTTTCATCTCCATGGCAATGGACAAGGTCAACAAGTGTGTCTCTTCCTGATGTTCTCTTTCCAAATATTTCTTCAGGAGATTCACATGATAGATTTTTTCTTTCCCCTTCTTATCTATCTTATAATTGGTTCTAGACACCTTCTCTAGAACTGTATATGGACCTTGCCATCCAATTTGTAACTTATTCTGACTACCAGGTAGAAGAAGCAGTACCTTCTCTCCCACAGCCAAATCTCTGTCTTTAGCTTTCCGGTTATAATAGGCAGCATGTTTCTTCCTGGCTTGTTTCAAATTTTCATTGGCAAGTTTCCAGCCAGTTTTTAAACGAGTGGTCAGCTCATTCACATATTGGTATGAGGATGTAATATTTTCCTCTGCTTTTTCATCAGTCCACGTTCTTAACAGTGTTACATATGGACCTTTAATTTTGTGGACCTATTTGTCCATGCACCGGTATGGTCTCTTCCACTCAAAGCTCTATAGTGATGATTTTTCTTCCCAGAATTATCATGCACAAAACGACCGCTACCAATTTTTTTCCTGGGGCTTTCTCCCCACTTAAAATTCTTGATGAGAGATTTCCTCTCTACATCCTCTTCCTCCAGTTTGTTTAAGTCCGATTGAGGGATTTTCGGCTTATCCTGGGGTAAGACATCTTTTTGCACTCTCCGCATAGTGGCCATTGTAAAACAGTTAAGTGAAGCTTGTCCGTGAAAAGGGGCTTCCCATTCCCTTTGGTCCACTTTATCAAATTTATTTCTCTTTGTATTTTCAGGCCTAATTTTGCCCCGTGGCGTGTCCAGGTCCTGATGAATATTCCCACTTGTGGGTGTTCCCTCATGTGCTATGCTACACCTTTCTACAAAATTCTCAATGTCCCATCTTGCTTTGGGCCAATAATAATTGTGAGCCACCTTTTGGATGATGGTACCTATTTTCTCATGGTCCCCATCTGGTTTCACATGTAGGCTCCTTATTAATTCTGCCCTATATCTTTTAGGAAGTACCAGCTGTCCCTGACCTTTGGATCTAGCTCCAGTCTTCCTATACATCAACCTGTTTTTCATGTAAAAATCTCCCTTGCCTGGAGTTGTATGACAAGTTGACAATTTCCTGAAACAAGGCTTGAGGGTCTTATCCCCAGCCTGTGCCTTCCTCATCTCTTCTGGAGTGGTATCCAACATAATATCCTCCTCCTGTCTTGAGGTCGACCTGACCTGAAGGGTGGCCATATACACAGGTTTCCTTCTGCAACGGTCAGTGTCATGATTGTCCATCTGACAATTTTTACACCACCTTTTCCCTTGGTTGAAAGATTTTCTTTCATCATATTTCCTTTCATCGAATTGTGGGGTTTTATTTTTATTGTCATACCGTGGCCTATCAAACTGGTGCTTACCTTTGTTTTGATCTCTAGGATCAAATTTATTAAAGTCCTGTGGTGCTCTAAAATTATTCACCTGTTTCTTCTTATTACCTGATACTTCTGCCTGAGTTGCTTGATACCTTTCTGCAACATTTAGCAACTCACCCAGCCTCTCTGCACCTTGTTCCATGAGAAACTTTCTCATGTCTGGAGCCATGGACTCTCTTAATTGTTCTATAAGGATCATTTCCTTAAGATCTTGGGTTTTCCCCAGAGAAGTCCATTTCTCCAAGTATGTCTCTATTCGTGCAGAGAACTGGTGATAGGTTTCACCTGACAGTAGTCTAGCATTCCTAAATTTTTTCCTATAAAATTCTGCGTTCTTTTCATATCTTAATAAAAGAGCCTGCTTTAGCATGTCATAATTTTCCTGATCACCTCTGCTCATTTTGGCAAAAACTTCATAAGCTGCCCCACGAAGCCCTTGAGATAACTTTAAGCTCCACCTTTCTCTCTCTAACCCATATGTGGTAGCTAATAGTTCATATCTATTTAGATAGCTCTCAATATCATCGTCTTTCTCAACAAAATGATCTAAATGAAAGTTCATAGCTGAGGTTGAGGCTCCCTGACTAGCAGTGGCATCAGAGGTAAAGGGACTGGCACCATTTTCAGGAGCATGGCCCTGAAACTCAAACTCCCTTAGTCGTAACTCATGTTCCCTTTGTAATCTCTTCTCCTCCTTTTCTGCTTCCCTTTCTGCAGCTAATCTCTTTTCTTCTCTTTCTGCAGCCTGTCTTCTTTCCTCGGCTTCCAATGCTTTAGCCTCTTTGTCAGCCTCAATCTGCAACCTCTTAGCCTCAGCCTCAATCTGCAACCTCTTAGCCTCAGCCTCAGTCTGCAACCTCTTAGCCTCAGCCTCAGCCTCAAATTGCAGCCTCTTAGTCTCAGCCTCTAACCTTCTTTCGGCCTCTTTTTCTAATCTTCTTTCTTCCCGTTCAATATATTTGTCACATTCAGCAGTGACATAAGCAATCATAATTTGCCCGTCCATTCCTAACTCTTTCGCAGTCTGTACAGCAGCAGATCGAAATTTTGCCAAGTCGGCCGTTGTCTAACATATAAATGTAAACAATTCAATCTTTCAATAATTATCTAAGGACACTACAGGCACTGAGAGCTCAACCTTATTTATTTTCACCCAAGGATACTTTTTAATTCTTATTATTCCCTGAAGTGAATTACCCCCAATATTTTAATAGGGAAAGATTCAAAATCCCGGACGAGCCCCCAATATATGTGGTAAAGTGGGATGTTATAAATATTTATAGGGGACTTAGTGTACTGACTGAGATCAGCTGTGAAGGTATCTGTATCTAATAAGGGTAGTGTATTACAGATGATCTTACTTGCTACCACATATTTATACCTCAGTCAGAATTATTCTGGAATATTGTGATGACTACGTTGAATGTCTAGGGTATGTATATGATGAAGTGTAAGTCACAACAAAAACAGACAGATAAACAATTTAATTTATTCCACCACACGTGACAACACTGTGACACTCACATACATATAACACTCTATGAGACTATATTAAATGAGTCACTGGTAAATTTTCAAATATCAATATGTATTAAGTACTTTTCATTAATATATATGTGTCCTGATTCAAATACAAAGTGAACCAGGAATCACAATCAATTTTAATTACAAGTTATATGTACAGAATTTATCAATATGAATCTTGTAGTGACATATTTTATTAATATTATCTTATGTGTGTCAGTTGTGTAGTGGTACTATGAGGTAATACTGGTTTTGTTTTTTCAAGCTATGTTGGTATTTGTCATCATGACTTCAAGTGTTTGTTTCTGTTGGAACTAGTATTGGAGATGTTCTCAGTTCCTGGCATTAAAACAATTAATTTCCCCTCTTATTTTTATACAATGTCAGTTTAAGATGGGGTTACATAATGTTGAGCTCCGCTGGCCACATAGGCTTATCTTTCGTGATGTCGGCAGGAAAAGACTCCTCTGCTCGATTGCTCCCCTGTGTTCTGGAGACACCTCACTGTTTGCTATATGGACCAAGGAGTATGCTGTCCGCCTCTGGATTCAGCAAAGCTCTGACCAGGTGCTGCTTCAATAACTTTTGGACCACGGTCCCTGAAACAAGGAGGTTGTACCTCCTACTTCAGAACTAATTTATACTCTATTTCTACACTGAGCACAATACATAACAAACACTGAGTTCAGAGTGGTAGGCCAACTGCTATCTTCATCTGAAACAATTTTCACCAGTATATTCCGCCCTAATGGTTACTACGCCTCTGCAATTCCAGCATTATTTCTTTCTAGTCAATAAAATAGGTGTCAGTGTACTGTTTGGCAATTCCATTTAGTTTCACTTTCCTCCGACACCTTCTGTTCAGGCTGGAGCACTATAGAGGCTTTACCTCATGTTCGCTACTGAACCACGCATATATACAGCCATAAATTATCAATTTACATTCAATTTTCATTAAAAGATATCAAATATTTCAAGCTTACCACAATTCATGGAAATAATACAGAATTACGTTGACTGGCACTAAATATAACACAATTTCGATCTGCCGATGTCCCAGGCTTTTATTTAGAAAAATATGCACTGGTGCTCAACGCACTGGTTCTGTAGTAAGTTTATTTGCAAATGTGGTGGTGACCTGACGCCTCTAATTGACTATATTGGCAGGTCTAACCAATCGTGCCATGTCTACCCAATCGTTTGAAAAAAAGTACTCCTACTCCCGTTTCCCCTGACAACGAAAGATAGTATTTATAGCCCGACTAATCGTGTTTAGCCTTACATTTATTGCGCTCCAATCAAATCGGATTTAACATGGAGACCCATTTCCCGTACAATGGTGGGGTGAAAATCTACCACTGAGCGATTCTGATTTGGGTGTTGTCTGACATCCCTCACTATTTCTTTTGGCTGTAATTTGGTAATTCCTAGACTATTTGCGTAACGTTTTACATATTCTTTGTCAGCAAGTCCTAAGGAACCCAAATATACAAATTTAAAGGAGCTAAGTGGCTGCGTTCAAAATATGCACTTTCTTCCACCTCCTGTTTACTTCGAATACTATGTGGTGTCTGGGTACTGTAATGTTTTCAAACGTAAACCAGTATAATGTCATATTTCCTAATAAGCGTTTTTCAGGATTTTAAAACCTAACTCTGGTATGGGTAGTGTTTTTTATCACTGTCGATTTGTAAAAAAGTTAGTGCTTGTGGCCTTACACGCGTGATGGCAGCAATTGTGTATCGCGCGACTGTGGTAGTATTGCCTGCGTTCCTCCGATCAGCCCTCCCTTCTTTCTATCCTAAGTCCATCTGTCCGTTCGTTTATGGTAACGTAGTGTAATTAATGCTAGTATTAATTTAGGTCATTAATCAGCTTGCGTATCTCAAGGTTTTTCTTAGAAAGGCAGTACACGTTTTATTGAAGCAAGCGTTTAATGATGCAGAAGGCTTTTACTATCAACGTGAAACGTTACAATTTGCAGACGAAGTAGAAAACAAGGGGGATTTCGAGTACAGTCATTGTGACAGCACTGTTCTTTACCATTCTTCTTTCCTTTTATTGAAGTTATTTGTTAGGCTTTACATTTACGTTTTAATTTATATATGTGGATTAGAATATTTCACGACACAGATGCAGGACAAATTGAAAACACTCGATGAGAGGTCACAGCAATTGGGTCTGAAAATACACAGGTAAAAGACAAAAATAATGAGAATAAATGCAGGTAATGATAACAGGGTTGAACTTGAAGAAACACCAATTCAAGATGTTGAATCATACACATATCTTGGCAGTAATATAGACAAATTTGGAGGGACAGACAGCGATATCAAAATAAGAATACAAAAGGCAAGAGGAGCTTTCAATGCATTGGGAAATATATGGAGATCAAGAGAAATTGGATCCAACACGAAAATAAGAATCTTCAACTCAAATGTGAAGTCAGTCCTATTGTATGGCTCGGAGACATGGAGAACAATAAAGACAACAACCAAAAAGCTACAGACTTTCATAAATGGGTGCTTGCGTAGAATAGAGGGATTAAAATGGTATGACAAGGTTACCAACGTGGAACTGATGACAAGAACTAGACAAGTGCCAGTGGAACAAGAGATGAGAAGAAGACGATGGCGATGGATAGGACACACACTGAGGAAACCTGTTGATAGCATTACAAGGTAGTCCTTGTTCTGGAACCCCCAGGGCAAGAGAGGCAGAGGAAGACCAAGAAGTACATGGAGAAGAGAGTTGGAAACAGAGGTGAAAATGATGAGGAGAACATGGAAAGAACTTGAGATGATGGCACGGGACAGGAGGACTTGGCATGTGTTTGTTGAAGGCCTATGCTCCTTTGGGAGTGGAGGGTTATGAATGATGAATGAAATGTTCAGCCCCTGTATTATTGTTTCGTTTAATTTCTTCCCTTTAAGCCTACAGAGGTGGCGCCACCTCAGATTTGGCGAAAAGAAGCTCTCACAGCAAGCAGAAGAGATGAGAAACGTTTGAAAAGAACACCAGGAAAATAAGCAGCCAAAGGCTGTCATCTCAGGGGCGCATTCTCATAGTCAATTATGTCTGAAGGGGCTATTATTATTATTATAAGCTAACATATTATTTATTAACCGTTCATATCATTTTTTTCTTATTTGTTATAAGCGGTGTTATTTATGCCTTGCTCTTTTGCTGTGGTAAGTTGGGATTATATAATATAGTTATAGGGGACTTAGTGTACTGACTGAGATCAGCTGTGAAGGTATCTGTATCTAATAAGTGTGGTGTGTTACAGATGACCTTACTTGCTACCACATTTAGACCTCAATCAGACTTATTCTTGAATTTAGTGATGACTACGTTTCATGTCTAGGGTTATGATAGTGATGTAGTGTAATTCACAACAACCAACAGACAGATAAACACCTAAGTTAAGATCCTCAACAAATTGACAACAATATGACAGTCACACACACACATAACACTCTAAAGATTATCTTATTAAGTCAAGGGTTAAATTTTAACAAATGTATTGAATTTTGTTCAATAAATAGATATCCTGATCCTACTACACAGTGAATCAGGAATCACAATCAAATGTAAACACAATGTTTATGTACAAAATTTTATACAAAGGATCTTTGTCCCGACATATAATATTATTATAATATGAGTGTAATGTTGTGAGGTAGTATTATGAGGCAATACTGGCGGTTTGAGCTAGGTTGTTGGTTGTCATCACGACTTCATGTGTTTGTTACTGGTGGAAATAATATTAAAGGATTTACAGATTCTTTTACTTTTTAAAACAATTATTGTCCCTCTTGGACTATTTATGTAAGTCAATTGAGGTGGGTTATACAAGGGTGAGCTGCTCTTAGCTCATATGGCTGCTGCAGGAAAACTGTATCCTCTGCTCGCTTGCTTCTCAGTTTGCTAGAAAAACCCACAATGGCCGATAACTTGGGCAAGGAGTCTGCTTCCAGAGTTCTGGATCAAGCAAGGCTCAGACCATGTGCTGCTATATTAACATCAGTACCACGATCCCTGAAATAAGAAGGTTGTGCCTCCTTCTTCATAACTAATATATAATATATTTCCACACTGACGTACAAGACAGTACAAACATAAAGTTTAGGGCTGTAGGCCAACTGCTAGCTTTTCATGTGACAATATACACCAGTATTCCTCTCCCTAATGGTTACAACGCCTCTGCAATTCCAGCGTTAATCCCTTCTATACAATAGGATAGGTATCATGTTACATATGGCAATCCAATATATCTATCTGTATAGGCATTTATACTCCTCTCTGACAATCTTTACAAGGTGGAGCAATATCTAGGCTTTGCCTCATG
Organism: Oreohelix idahoensis; assembly: GCA_024509875.1. Lineage (NCBI taxonomy): Eukaryota > Metazoa > Mollusca > Gastropoda > Stylommatophora > Oreohelicidae > Oreohelix > Oreohelix idahoensis. The sequence continues at coordinate 135,055 of JAMPIV010002361.1, forward strand.
TTTGCTGCTGAACCACACACATACAGACATAATTTATCATTTCATATTCAATTTTCATATAAAACATATATTAAATATGTCTAGCTTACCACTATTCAAGGAAATATTAAACAAGTAACGTTGACTGGCGATGAATTCTGGCACAATTTTGATCTGCCTTTGTCCAGGCTTTTCCTTTATTAGAAAACTCTTAGCCTGCTCTCAACGCACTTGATTTTCACATAATTTATTTTTAAAAATGGCAGTGAACTGACGCTTCTATTTGACCATATCTAACGTTCTAACCAATCAGGCCATGTTTACATGAGCCTTTGAAAAAAAACTATCCATCCTATAAGTTGCCATTAACAACAATATTTGTATTTGCAGTTAGACCAATAAGGTTTCGCCTTACATTTTACCACAGCCAATCAAATCGTATCTAACTTGTCGGCCTCATTTCCCCCAAAGCAGTGTTTTCCAAACATGCCATAAAAAAAAATAAGCAGATATGATCTTGTGCTGTCAGTCAACCCCACTATAGTATTTTGGCTATAATTTGTTAATTAATAGACTATTTGCGTAACACAAAACATATTCTTTGTCAGCAAGTCCTAAGGTACAAGAATATGTAAGTTTAATGGGGCTAAGTGGCTTCGTTCAAAATATGTATTTTTCTATGATAGTCGTGCTGTTACCACCTGTTCACTTCCATACTAAGGGATGTCTTCTGTACTGTCAGACTAATGTCAGGAGCTTAGACATAAATCAGTAGAATGTCAGGTTTCCCAATAAGAATTTAAACCTGTTTTCAAAACCTAACCTCGTATCGTTAGTGTTTTTATCACTGTTTATTTGAAAAAATCAGGCCTTCCTGCCTTTCGCGTGTGATTGGCGTTCACTTTTTAATCGCGAGACGACGTAGTATTATTGCTTTGCTCCGTTTATCCTTTCTCGTCTCTGCTTAGCACGTCTGTATTTTTAGGTTAACTTTGTGTGTATAATTTCATTAATGGTAGTATTTGTATCTAGGTCATTATGCAGTGTGCCTATCAAGGTCGTCTAAGAAATACAGTACCAGTTTTATTTTTAGAAACGTGTGTAGGCTTTTGCGTAGAGTTTATGCAGACGAAATAGAAAAAGGAGGGTCTCTTGTTCAGTCATTATGTCGTTATAAAACGGAAGCGCTATTGGGAAAGCACTGGTCTTTCACCATTCTTCTTTCTATTGTATTATTTCGTTCGGCTTTACATTTATGTTCTAATTTATATATGGGTATTTAGAATTTTTCACCACATTTGCCTTCATCATTTCATTCTTTGGCTGGTTTTTAAGAAAATATTATGTTCACTGTAGTCCCAAAATATTCCAATTGCCACTTTTGATCCCTTCCTGTTGTTGTTGTTACATTGCATTCTTAATTTTTTCCAGAACCTCTGTATTGTTTAGTCCCTTTCACCATTCGATCTCCTTGTCTACAAGTTCATTTTCTGCTAGTCATACATGTGCTCTATATGTTCTTCCAAACTGTTTGAGAGAAATAAATCGCACACAAATGAAGGCGAAGGCCCATCTGTCAAACTCCCTCCTACTGGTACTCACGAAGAAGAGGTTACCTCAAGGACAAAAACGAGAATTAAATCGCTCACATTCAGACTTTGAGCGGACCAACAGACAATTAAATAGGTCATATTCATTTCGCTGAAAATCGGGGAGATTCTCTAATCTCGTGTTATCCCGTATCTTCATTAGTCACACGTGGAAATATTGTTCTGTCAGGACATCCATCTTAAATTGAGGAGATCGGCAACTCTAGTGATCACGTGACCTGTGCCCTATCCTGCCTCGGTAAAGACAATGCTTGCCAGTGTAAAGTTCCAGTTGGTTTCTGAACCCAGCTCTTCAAGTTTCCTCCCCTGGATTTTGTCAATGGTAAAGGGAAGTTATAGACTTGAGAAAAACCAATCCTTAAATGACCCGAAGCGTTCTGTTAGCTCTGTATTAAATTACTATGTTTTTTAATGTGTGTGTGTGTGTGTGTGTGTGTGCTTGTGTTTTTTGGGGAGGGGGAGAGAGAGGGAGCCTAAACTACGGTATCATGACCATGTGTTTTGTATTTGACCTGGACAGACGAATACAAACATGTAATTTCTAAGTATCACTTGAACATATAATTTGAATAAATGACACACTTTTTTGTGTGTGTCTACTAATCAGCATATTGCGGCCTCTGAGATGTGGATATATAGAAAAATAGGGCCCATCTCGCGGAAAAAGAAGAAAACAAATTAAAAGGTCTTAGAAAACACAGGAGTGAAAAAAAATAATTAATGGAGATCATAATGAGGCAGTTAAATTATCTTGACCATGTAAAAAGACTTAACACCTTACTGAAGACCATACTAGAAGACAGAGTTGAAGGCAAACGTGCAAAGGAAGACAATGCTATAAGTGGGAAGATAACATCAAGAGATAGACAGGAACACGGTTATCAAGAGTGCACCATCAAGACAAGAGACAGAAGACATGGAGATCCTTCGATGTGGACATGGCACCTGATGATGAATCAGTGTAATGGATTTGTACACAAGAATAATATTATCAGAAAATTACATTAAAACAATGTTAACTTGCTTTTGTCTATGTAATAGTTAACACATTCTATTAAACCACTCAAGGGTTACAGTCGTGATACATTTAATCCATCATCATCATTATCATCATCACAATTTTCCTGTTCACTCCATTATGAGCATGGAGTCACTTCTGTATCTAGTTCCCATGAAGAAAGAGGGAGCCTTCACCACGCATTCGCATACTTTTGCAGTAGTGGTTTCTGCAGAAATTTATTTTACGTTATGAGGTTGCCAGTATCGTGTACAACCTCGTTAGTCGCCTTGTATGCATGTACGAGTAAACAGTAGTCGATTCTTTCTTTAACTCTTACGAATACAGACAATTACTTTCTATGTATCGTACAGTCATTACATTTCTATGTGAATCATATAGTTTCTCTCTTTCTTTCTTTCTTTATCTATCTATCTATCTATCTATCTATCTATCTATCTATCTATCTATCTATCTATCTATCTATCTATCTATCTATCTATCTATCTATCTATCTATGTAGCCCTCCGTCCGTCCGTCTGTTTGTCTGTCTGTCTGTCTCTGTTCATCTACCTATGCTGTCTGCCTTTCTGTATACGTGTGTCTATATATTTGTCGATCTCTCAGCCTACCATGTCACACTATCTGAATTCGCCATAGAGCAAGTCACATGATCTTACAGCAATATAATTTTGCAGACATGTTCCCCAGCTTGTCTGCCGGTCTCCGTGACAACCGATACCCCACTTCTGCAGACATACACATCAACATACATTGCCCTTCTGATGTATGTATCCTATAGCGGCATCACGTCTGGCAAAGCTGAAACACTAGCCATCCAGGATTAAGGCTCGCAACTTGTGGTTCGCCGGACAAAATATTCCCGCCGCCTGGATGGGCGGGAACTTCAGGGAGCAAGATGAAGGTATGCTGGAAGTCAGGAGTTCCCCTAGACGATTATCAGATTAGAGAGTGGGTGAAGCGGGTTTAGAGAATTAGGTCGGGGTTTAGTGTTTACCTGGTGATGGGTTTATGCACGATATTTTGTCGGTAAAAAACGTGTGACAGAAAACTGAATCAGGAACAATAAAAGTGAAACAAAATACGCGGAAACAAATACAAAGGAAAAGCAAGAAGAAAAAGAGAAGAACGTAAAGGAGACAATGATGAGTAAACAAATAAAAAGATGTAAAATAGAAAGGGCAAGATGAAATGAGAGATGATGGTGATGATGGTTAAAATAATTGCGATGGATAGAGCAATGTGTCACTAAAGACGGTAGTTATGTTGAAGTTAGCAATTGGAAAGGTATTGTGTTAAAACTCAATAAATTATATTTCTATATCCGGTTTACAGTGTAGGCCTGCTCCTATCATGTGCATCCTAAGTTTCTTACTTTTTAAAGTTGCACAAAGATTGATTATTATCATCATGACTTTCCCTTGCGCTCCTTGCGGAGCATGCAGCCACCACTGTAGCTAGTCCCCTTGCAGAAAGCTTGCATCAAGTAGTCACATGATTCGATGTGGTGGTTTATGTGACACTTTGTTTGACATGCTGCTGTTGCCAGCCTCATACACAATCTCATATTAGTCCAATTTTACGACATGCCTTATGGTGGAGAAGTCCTGTTATTTCTTTATTCAGAGATTCCCAGGAACGGCACAGGAAATTACGACTTTATAAACATCCCATAATTTATGTTGGTAAGCTGGTTAAAGCGCTGGTCTCTCACAGCAAAGGTAACGAGTTCGAATCACGGTACCGGCACGCTCCTGTCTACCCAGCTGTAAATGGGTACCTGACTGAGTTAAGGAAGGAAAAGGTAGCGAGGAAGGGAACTAGTCACCCCACTTCTCGATGCTGGACCTAGAATGGTGAACAGTTCACTCCCCTATGGTTGTATCAGCTATGGCACTACCTTGACCTTTAATATGGTTTCAATCGACAAAATTGAACATTTTAAAAATGTTACATCTGAACTTTAGCCCAGTTGAGGTGGAATATTTTAGATCACAAACGGCTCCGGGGTCGACCTAGCCTCATGAATTGGGTACCAGTGCAACTTTGGGAAGGTTAAGGCAGCCTGGCGTGATGCTGACCACATCACCTCTAGTGTAGCCGATGGTCGAGAAAATATGGGCCTAACATCATATTTCCAATATGCCTCAATTGGCGTGTAACAGGATCATTGAACTGAACTTTGGATATGGCTCATAAATTACGATCACGTTATTTGTGGTTTTCTAGTGCTAATAATGACGATGATAAATAAATTAACTACTAACGCGAGTTTTAATAAACAAATGCAAAAATAAACAACATCTGTGTACAATTAATGTGTTAAACTGATTCCATACCATTTTCTTTTTTAATTTATTTATGCAAGTTTTAAACCAATTAAAAAAAAAAAACACACATATCAATTAACTTCCGACGTGTTCAGTAATTAATGCTAAGATATTTAATTATATTTTTTTAATTTTAATATTTGAGTACTGATAATTCCTATTTATAAAATCCCACCTTTTTCTGTCAGTATGTAATGCTAAGGAATGCAACTTTGTTTGAAAGTTAGACATTAAAGGCATTGTTTCCCTTATATATAATTTCCCGAAAATAGTAACACTTACCAAAGAAGAATGCGCAAATGACGGTGTGCACAAAAATATTTATAGAATGTGTGATCCCGTATACACACATTGGGATCCTCGCTGCTGCTACGTAGTTCGTGTACTGTGGTGATGCACAGTGGTTTTTTAAATACTTTTGAATAAGTAAAATTGCTGTTAGGTATTGGTGCTTTTGAACTTAATCCCCGTCTTATGACGGACTTTTACGCTAGTAGATACATAAAAAAGAATCATCGAGCTGACAACCTCATCATGCAAAGGAACATGCTACAGACACCACAGCTGCACAAACAACCGAAAGCTTTAGGGCCAACTGTTGTGGTGGTTCCATGCTCTAGAGAAAGCGAACAGGGAAATGATGATGATCAGTGAATTCTGAGTCACCATGATACATCACTCACCTTCAAAATATTACCTGAGGCTTGCTTTAATAATGATGTCAAACTAGAGCATCACGGTACTCCCATGCTTCATAGGGAATTAAAGGATAAAAAAGGCGAACCGCCATTACAGGCGAAGAGCTAGGAGGGCACTGGCAGGAAGAGCTTATAGAGAAGAGCTAGGAGGGTAGGGAGAAGTTATAGAGAAGAGCTAGGAGGGCAGGGAGAAGTTATAGAGAAGAGTTAGGAGGGTATGGAGAACTTATAGAGAAGAGCTAGGAGGGTAGGGAGAACTTATAGAGAAGAGCTAGGAGGGTAGGGAGAACTTATAGAGAAGAGCTAGGAGGGTAGGGAGAAGTTATAGAGAAGAGCTAGGAGGGCAGGGAGAACTTACAGAGAAGAGCTAAGAGGGCAGGGAGAACTTACAGAGGAGATAGAAGGACATGGAGAACATATAGAGAAGAGCTAAGAGGGCAATGGGAGCCGCGGTAGCATAGTGGTTAGTGCACTGGCTTCCTAGCGCAGTGGTCTATGGTTCGATCCCCAGATGAGGCGGAAAATTTTTAGGCCACAAACGGCTCCTGGGTTGACCCAGCCCCAAATGGGTACCAGAGCTACTCTGGGAAGGTTAAGGTGGCCGGCGTGATGCCGACCACATCACCCCTCGTGTGCCGACGGTCAGGATAATATGGGCCTAACACCATATTCCCAATATGCCTCAATGGGCGTGTAACGGGTTCCTTTACCTTTTTTCCTTTACCTTTTAAGAGGGCAAGGAGAACTTATAGAAAAGTGCTAGGAGGGTAAGGAGAACTTAAAGAGCTAGGAGGGTAGGGAGAACTTATAGAGGAAGAGCTAAGAGGGTAGGGAGAACGTAATGAGAAGAGCTAGTAGGGCAAGGAGAACTTAAAGAAAAGAGCTAGGGAGGCAAGGAGAACTTATAGAGAAGAGCTAGAAGGGCAGAACTTGGAGAAAGGTAGAAGAGGAAGCCATGAAACTGGAGCCTTGTGGACTGAGTACAAGCTGACCTAGGCAATAATCAGAGAGAAGAATAGGGAGAACAGTTATTAGGGTAACAATAACAAGTGATGATGGTTATAAGGATAAATAAATAACCAATGAAAGTAAGAACAAATGTTCGTCAATGCTACATAGAGCAAATCCTGACACATAGAGCAAATCCTGACACATGGAGGGAGGCAAGTCACGGACAATTAAAAACAAAATAAAAAAAACCTGCAGACCACAGAAATGTAGTTTTACAAAAGAATGTTACAAATGCCATGGACAGCTGAAACATAGGTAGTCACATAGCAGATACTGCCGTAGTGGAATGAAGTGTTAGAGACTTCGCTATACTAGGTCCAGCATCGAGAGGTTGGGGTGACCAGTTTACTTCCTCGCTGCTTTTTCCTTCCCTAAAGAGCAAAGCCAATTACCCATTTACAGTTGGGTAGCTAAAAACGAATAAAGGAAGATAACTGGAAGAGGTCAAAACGCAAAGACAACTTGTTGCTTATATTAAAAGAAAAATAATACAACTCACATTCATTGTGCATGTTATGAGAAGAAGTTAACTGGAATATATTGTGACAGCCGGAAAGATTGAAGTAAAAAGTTATAGAGGATAACAAAGACAGAGAGAACAGTTTGACATCGTTGCATGGCATGTAAAGACGTCAACAACAGAATTTATAAACAAGTCTGGAGGTTGTGGAAAGACATGATCACCTACATCACCTGACTGAAATAAATAAAAGAGGTTCTATATTTAATGTTTATACAAGAGTGACATAAGCGCCAACGGGGACCACGGAGTTCGTCAGGAAGCTCTTATTACGCATGTGACAAGCTTAGACTGCACGAACCTGTTAAAGCAATGATGCGCCAATATTGCCGTTATAAACCTGCCACGAACGACCACAGGCGTAGATGATTTAGTAAACAATGCCCCATTGACTCACACAGTTTCGTCTTCGCTGGTAATCTAACGGCACCTCCAAAATCGTCTTCCTTGTCCCTACTGAGATGACCCCCCCCGGGAAATCTTCCTGGTGAAGTAGTCGAGATACCTAATAAAAATTAGTGGGACAGAGACAGTACGGACGTCTGATGAGTTCGCCGCAGGTTAGGAAACCCCCACAAATGGAGTGTCACGAAATTCCCAGTGAAACTACTGAGACAATAATTCCGTTAGTTGACTCCTGGACTGCTGAATGGTGTTCATTTTGCCCAAAAGCAACAATTGTCGCTCTAATCTAAACAGGCTAGTGATAACACCTACTAAATGACCCTTACCCACTGGCAATCGTTGACCACAGGTCACTAACGGTTTACTGAGTATCTATTTCGGTTGAAGTCAGACCAGTTACGCCTTGCTTTACGATCTTTTTCTTATACCGGTATTTATTTATTTTGCAGCAAGGGAGAATTTCGATCAAGAAAAGTAGAACTAGAAGAAAAAGACATTGAGACTACAGCTTACTTTCGTAACTCTAATAAGGGTAAGGTAGTCAAATACAAGATACTGCCGTAGGACAGCGAAGTGTTAGAGACCACAATACTACGTCCAGCTTTTTTATGAAGTGAGGGTGATGTTTCCTTCATCGCTGGCTTTTGCATTTTTCTAACCCAAAAGCAGTGTCAGGTAGGATTATTCATTTACAGCTGTGCCGATGGGCCGGACGCTACCAGGCTTCGATCCCGGAACATCGTAGGTCGCTGTGAGATGAAAAAGCTCTAACCACTTAGCGGTAGTCTGTAACAGGGGTTTTCTTGTTTGCTCATGGCCTCCTCCTGAGATTCTTTTTCTGTTGTTAGTCAGCACTGTTAGCTGGGCAATAGGTACTTTACCATTTACTGTGGCCCGACTCATAGTCAGCACTATTAGCTGGGCAATAGGTACTTTACCATCTTACTGTGGCCCGACTCATAGTCACTGTTAGCTGACAATAGGTACTTTACTATCTTACTGTGGCCCCCTAGAAATATGACATGGCCACCTGAGGGGCTTTATGGCCCATGTTGAGTACCACCGGCCTATCGGACGCTGTAGTCTACGTTATATCTCTGGAAAGGAAGAATTCCCAGCTGAACCTTCTTGTTTCTGAAAACAAAAATGATTGTCTTGACGAAAGAATGAATGACGGTGCAGATTAATTGTTATCATTATCATTAATGCCGTTCTGCTCCCCAAGGAGTATAGGCCTTCAATGAACATCTGTTCAAGGTCTTTCCATATCTTTCTTATACCTTTCATTTTTCTCTTCAGTTTTCTTCTCACGTGTTTTTCGGCCTCCCTGTACCGCTCTTACCCTGGGTTGTCCAGAAGGAGAACTGCCAAGTATTGCTATCACCAGGTTTCTTCAATGTGTGTCCACTCCATCGTCAGCGTTTTCTTCTCATTTCTTGATTGATTGCTATGTAGATAAATAATTGGTTTGTGTTTAATTATCTTAGTAGTGCTGGACTAAATTAAAACTTAGTGACACACAAAAAATGAGTATGCAATCTTTTATGTGAGCAGTAGAGATTTCGAGGGCTAAAAATAACATGTTTTATCGCGAGGCATTAATTAAATTAAAAAAGAAAATAACAAAAAAAAGCAATTCAACAAAAATTCAACTCAACAGCCAGACATTAAAACAAATTAGATGCATCTACACCGAAGATTCTAAAACTGACAGAGATAAGAAAATACAATGTCAGATGGCTAATGAAACAGTAGGTCACTTACTTACTTAGACGTTCCTCTTCTACCGTGAGGTGTAGAGGTTTAGAAGAGAGGGCGCCATACTATCCTATCGGCTGTCTTCCTCCTGGTTCCAATCTAGTCCTCGGTCCTTCAGAGATTGTCTAATGTTGTCCTCCCAGCGGACTCTGGGTCGTCCTGAAGGTCTGGATCCCTGGCTCTTAGCCTCCCATACCTGCCGTGGCAACCGATCTTCTCCCATTCTACAGACATGGCCAAACCTCATGATTCTAAGACTGACAGAGATAAGAAAATACAGTGTCAGAAGGCTAATGAAACAGTAGGTCCTCCTGATTCTTAGACTGACAGAGATAAGAAATACAGTGTCCGAAGGCAAATGAAACAGTAGGTCCTCCTGATTCTTAGACTGACAGAGATAAGAAATACAGTGTCAGAAGGCTAATGAAACAGTAGGTCCTCATGAATCTAAGACTGACAGAGATAAGAAAATACAGTGTCAGAAAGCTAATGAAACAGTAGGTCAACATGATTCTAAGACTGTCAGAGATAAGAAAATACAGTGTCAGAAGGCTAATGAAACAATAGGTCATCATGATTCTAAGACTGACAGAGATAAGAAAATACAGTGTCAGAAGGCTAATGAAACAGTAGGTCATCATGATTCTAAGACTGACAGAGATAAGAAAATACAGTGTCAGAAGGCTAATGAAACAATAGGTCTTCATCATTCTAAGACTGACAGAGATAAGAAAATACAGTGTCAGAAGGCTAATGAAACAGTAGGTCATCATGATTCTAAGACTGACAGAGATAAGAAAATACAGTGTCAGAAGGCTAATGAAACAGTAGGTCATCATGATTCTAAGACTGACAGAGATAAGAAAATACAGTGTCAGAAAGCTAATGAAACATTAGGTCATCATGATTCTAAGACTGACAGAGATAAGAAATACAGTGTCAGAAGGCTAATGAAACAGTAGGTCCTCATGAGTCTAAGACTGACAGAGATAAGAAAATACAGTGTCAGAAGGCTAATGAAACAGTAGGTCAACATGATTCTAAGACTGACAGAGATAAGAAAATACAGTGTCAGAAGGCTAATGAAACAGTAGGTCCTCATGATTCTAAGACTGACAGAGATAAGAAAATACAGTGTCAGAAGGCTAATGAAACAGTAGGTCATCATGATTCTAAGACTGACAGAGATAAGAAAATACAGTGTCAGAAGGCTAATGAAACAGTAGGTCTTCATGATTCTAAGACTGACAGAGATAAGAAAATACAGTTTCAGAAGGCTAATGAAACAGTAGGTCCTCATGAATCTAAGACTGACAGAGATAAGAAAATACAGTGTCAGAAGGCTAATGAAACAGTAGGTCAACATGATTCTAAGACTGACAGAGATAAGAAAATACAGTGTCAGAAGGCTAATGAAACAGTAGGTCATCATGATTCTAAGACTGACAGAGATAAGAAAATACAGTGTCAGAAGGCTAATGAAACAGTAGGTCATCATGATTCTAAGACTGACAGAGATAAGAAAATACAGTGTCAGAAGGCTAATGAAACAATAGGTCTTCATGATTCTAAGACTGACAGAGATAAGAAAATACAGTGTGAGAAGGCTAATGAAACAGTAGGTCATCATGATTCTAAGACTGATAGAGATAAGAAAATACAGTGTCAGAAGGCTAATGAAACAGTAGGTCATCATGATTCTAAGACTGACAGAGATAAGAAAATACAGTGTCAGAAGGCTAATGAAACAGAAGGTCCTCATGAATCTAAGACTGACAGAGATAAGAAAATACAGTGTCAGAAGGCTAATGAAACAGTAGGTCCTCATGATTCTAAGACTGACAGAGATAAGAAAATACAGTGTCAGAAAGCTAATGAAACAGTAGGTCATCATGATTCTAAGACTGACAGAGATAAGAAAATACAGTGTCAGAAAGCTAATGAAACATTAGGTCATCATGATTCTAAGACTGACAGAGATAAGAAATACAGTGTCAGAAGGCTAATGAAACAGTAGGTCCTCATGAATCTAAGACTGACAGAGATAAGAAAATACAGTGTCAGAAGGCTAATGAAACAGTAGGTCATCATGATTCTAAGACTGACAGAGATAAGAAAATACAGTGACAGAAGGCTAATGAAAAAATAGGCCATCATGATTCTAAGACTGACAGAGATAAGAAAATACAGTGTCAGAAGGCTAATGAAACAATAGGTCTTCATGATTCTAAGACTGACAGAGATAAGAAAATACAGTTTCAGAAGGCTAATGAAACAGTAGGTCCTCATGAATCTAAGACTGACAGAGATAAGAAAATACAGTGTCAGAAGGCTAATGAAACAGTAGGTCATCATGATTCTAAGACTGACAGAGATAAGAAAATACAGTGTCAGAAGGCTAATGAAACAGTAGGTCATCATGATTCTAAGACTGACAGAGATAAGAAAATACAGTGTCAGAAAGCTAATGAAACAATAGGTCATCATGATTCTAAGACTGACAGAGATAAGAAAATACAGTGTCAGAAAGCTAATGAAACATTAGGTCACGTGTATTTCCTGGGGTTCTCTGAGAAGAAACAGAAAGAATAGAACAACTGCTCGCGCAGACATGGGGATGAGGGACCTATATGTGACTGTACATGTGACTGTACATGTGACTGTACATGTGACTGTACATGTGACTGCAAACCTCATCATGTACAACAAAGTTTTACAGAGAACACCTCTGCGAGAACATACACTTTAACATAGGTGTTCTCAATGGTGAAAGGTGTAATGGTGACTCTATGCTCCATAGGAAGCGAAACAAGGAGATAACAATTGAACAACCGGTAACTTACTGAATGCACAATGCATGGACCATCCATCCGAACGGTAACATAGCCTAGCTATGGAAATGAATCGTGACTAACCTCCCTGCCAATTAGGCACCACAAAAATAATGCTTCGTGGACAGTGGTCATTAGCACGAATCCCCGACGTATCTATCGAATTTAGGACCGTGGAACGACCCAGACTACTAGGACGAAGAAACGACCTACGCTGGTACTCAAGGTCTTCGTCAGGAACAAGAGAACACAAACAGTAAAGAAAAGAACGTGAGAACTAGTCTAAATAAAAATAAAACAAATTATGCGAGCTGTAAATGGAGACAGACGGTAAAACCCCAAAAATCGAGAAATTGTGGAAATATTGTGTATTAACAATTAGGACAGAAAATAAAATGGTTTGGAAACTTTGCCAAAATACAAGTACTGTCAAATCGGCTGTCAGTTCAAACTGTCAGTAACAGAAGATCTGGTTAGAGGGCAAGGGGAGACCACGGGCGAAGGTAGACAGACAATGCCAAACAAACCCGCTAGAAACTATTGAGTAAGACTTACCTAAGTAACATCCCTTGTTTTTCCCCGCAACGCCTAACGGTTCGAGTGAAGATACAACAATAAGTGGTGGGACTTTTAAAAATAAGAGGGAGAGAGGAGAGATAAGGTTATATAAACTAACTGTAACCTTAGAGAAAAGATGTCATAACATTATTTTAACAGTTATATATTCCGAGGCTTCACAAACAAATGACCAGCGGTATCTCTGAAGATATGTCACATGCTTAAGATTTATTTTGACAAAGACATATTACCCCCACTGGGATTTGGAGAGTGGCGGAAGAGCCTGGAGATTGATCTGAGGCGATGAATTCTCCCTATACGTTAAGACACACCAGGCGCTGAATCACACCTGTGATTGATTCCCGAAAGTTTATTCCCTAGGAAAATCACAGGAATTAAGGAGGATAATCGTTTGATGATGCTACCCAAAATGAAGAACAACCCTTTGATCATGACCGCTGTTTGACAGCATGTTTGACCCAAGTGGATTTATTTCTATCCATGTTTGGTCCAGGAGGCCTCAATGTTTTGATTGTGATCGGCACGTATCAAACAGGTTAAAGAAAACGCCCCAGGACAGTCTTAGGATAATACACAAACATGTAGATTGTTGCATCGATCTCATACAGGCCCGGTCTTTCTTCCGCACTATTAAATATTCCTTCCATGAATTTAGACATTGCCTGAATCCTTTTCGGACTTTGTTCGTACTTCCTTCTCCAAATGTGTAATTATATTATCACCACATTTAGAATTAGTTTGGTATGAAAGTCAAAGTCTGCGTTTGAAAAGGAAGAAACAATCGCGCAGAATTTCGGGAAATTCGGCTCCCATTACAATGTGCTTTGATTGACAGTTATCTTGAACCCCTATTAAAAGAGCACACATGCCTATCAAATTACGTGCCTATCATGGTGCATTGGTCTGTGTGTTGGGAATATTTGAACCATCTTTTTCGGGAAAAAATGTAAACGGTGAGCATTACACCGTGCTTTGGATAACAATTATCTTTCGCACCCATTGTTATCATCTCACATAGAGGTCAGCAATCTATTTTTTTCGGAGTTGACAGATGTCTTTGTAAGTAGCCCGTGCCATCAGGTCAATGTCTTTCCATGTTTTCCTCATTCTTTTTATGTCTGTCTCTATGTCTATTCTCCGTGTGTGTGAGTTTTATTATTCCTCCATCTGCCTTAATTATTCTGGGAATTCCAGACCACGGCCTGTCTTGTATTGCTATCAACAGGTTTCCTCCGTGTGTATCTTACTCATCCCTAGCGTCTCCTTCTCATCTCTTGTTCCACTGGTTCTTGTCATCAGATACACATCTGTGATCATATTGTATTATTTTCAATCCTTCTATTCTACGGAAGCATCCATTTATGAAACCCTGTAACTTATTAGGTGTTGTCTTTGTTATTCTCCATGTTTCAGAGCTATACAATATGGACTGACCTGCAATTTGAATTGAGAATCCTTCTGTTTGTGTTGGGTTTGATTTCTTGTAATCTCCATTTGTTTCCCAGTGTAATGAAAGCTCCTCTAGCCTGTGTATTCTTATTTTAATACCATCATCTGTCGCTCCTACTTTGTCTATATCTAGCTGCCAAGATGTATTGACATAAATGGAAGGGAGGATAGTGTGATTCGCTTCCGTAGCTAGACGATGGAATGCGGAAGGTCCTGGGTTCGATTCTCTGATAAGCCTCTCACCTGTTGTTTTACGGTTGTCTAGTTTTCTACTGCTTTATTTCTCACGAGTGCTTGAAACACACCTTTATGTGTGTATTATTTATTTACTGCCAAGATATGTGTATGACTCTACATCGAGTACGAATGTTTCTCCATGGTGACGACACCGGAATTGATTATATCTGAAATGTTTTCTGCTTCCCTTTAAAATATCCCTTTCTAGTTATGTAGTCTAAAAATTAGACTACCTTTACTCTGAGACCACATTTTCACTTATATTATTAATTTTTTTAAAGCTTCTTTTTATTTAAATGTTAGCTGAGTATCCCTGACAGGTGTAACATACAGCTTCTAGCTGTTTATTCGGTATTCCTAGATTTATACCCTATATTTAGCCCAAATAGCTCATGTTTGAACAACGGTCTCCACCATTTTGTATAACGGTGGTCTCATACACACACTTTAATTGTTATGGCTTTGCCAGATCTTTCAAATGTCACTGCTATTCTGTTCCCAGTGGATGCACAAACAATTTTCGACTTTTAAACACTTTTCGTTGCTAACCTGGGAATGTTTCTTTTATTGTCACTCAATTTAGAAAATTTGGGCTCGTGTGTGTTTGTCGTATTGTTAGAAAATGGGCCATCATTGAACCAATGACGTGCCACATTGTGTCCGGTGATGGCTCAAATAGAATTGCTCAGGTGAAAAGTAAGAATTGTTCCTTTGGTAGAAGGAACAACAGTGTCAACCCCGGGTAAAGTTTTCCTTTCTACGATCTACGATTCAGTAAGGGAAATTTAGAACTCAAAATGTTTACACGCCAGCAGTTGCTTGTTTGGGGTGGATAACTTTTGTGAGAACTGTTATTTGTTGACCTTAGAGCGATCAGGAGGTGGGGTCAAAACATGCGCGACTCAGCTGTAAGCTGTATCGGTACTGACATTTGGAGGTTAATGACGGTTTGATGGTTGCACCAGTCAGACATGAACACTCCTGCTGTCTCAATGTGTGGCACTCTAACTTATCCCGTGACCCAAGGATCACCAACCCCTGTTCCATATCTGTCTCGTCTGGGCGAAACTCTTTGTTGCAAACCGGCTCATTACATTCCAGGAGACTTAATTTTATGTAAATTAGGTGGGATTATTTTCAAATGGAACAAAGCTGTCTGTCTTCAGTATTGGTTCTGTTCTTCCTGCTTGGGGTTTTTGTTTGTTTGTTTAAAGTAAAAACTATATCTTCATTATTTTATTTATTTCACAAAGCTGACATTTTGAATGATATATTACGATTGTCACATGTCCTTTTACACAGTGGCAGATCTACATTTTGGGGACCCTGAATCTTGAATTCTTAGAGGGACCCTTTTTATTTAACACAAAGTGTTGAGGGGTAGGAAAGAAACGTATTATAGGGAAAAGACGACTAAGAGGTCCTGAAGCTCAAGCCTCGTTAGCTTTATAATAGATCCGCCTCTGCTTTTGCACGTAATAATTCCATTTTGCCCATAAGATATTCATGTTTAAAAATTGTTTCTCGATGGCACATTGATGGTAATGCGTGCCCAGAATTCAAGGATCGACAATGGCGTAACTACAACGCGGGTTAACTGGAGACTTACCGGGGACCCTAGCACCGACTGGGCCTTGGAAAGTAGCGATCGGACTGGACCCTCGCCTTTAGATATGGCCCTCAGTATATCCTTTTAATTTCCTTTGTTCGTGTGTTAGGCGTCAGGGCGTGACCCAGTTTTTGGCGATTGTAATGAAAGGGGTAAAGAAGACATGGAAAAGTCCTGAGTGGATGTAATTGGCACACATTTAGTTGAACGTCTATGCTCCCTGGGGAGCCGAAGGGTAATTACGATGATGATGAAGTAAGTATTTGCATTTTTGGTACAGATTTACAGTACATTGATTATAGTTGTGAAGCCCATGCAGTAAGGAAGGCCCCATTTAATTTGTAGTTACGCCTCTGAGGATTGACATGGTATGACAAGATTAGTAATGTGGAGCAGATCTTCCGGCTGATGTAAAAAAAAACCTTTCCTTCTGATGTGAACAGCTACGCTTTCAATTTCCCGCAAGGTTCCTCAATCCCCCCACTCCACCCCCCAACTCATTTTTTTTCTTACAGTCAAGGGCAAATTTAAAGCAGATGTTCAGCAGTCATTTTATCTGTGCCATAGTTACACTCATCGGTAGTTCCTATCTTTAGCTTGTTTAATAGATGGTATCTCAATCTGTTGTGGCCAGTGCGGAGTCTGAAGATTATCACTTGTTCTCTTCTGTTGAGCTGGTAGAATGCACCATTTTGTGAATGACCTGGATGCTCTACATCCCATTTGTTTCTGTATCTGATTCTGATAAAATTCTTTGCCTCCTTGAAAGTTGTGCTTTCATAAGACCGAATTAGCTTTCCGCATTCATTTATTAATCTGCCAGCCTCTTCATTGCCGGGGATGTTACAATGAGATGGGATCTATTATATCACAACTCTTTAGAATCGTTGACATAGTTTGGGGAGCACTACTCTTAGGTCATCCAGGTCTCCATTATTTTGGCTTTTCAAAGTTGCAATTACTGACAGTACATCGTTGAAGAAAGCAACTTGTCTCTCTGTGCTTTCCTCTGTCATTATAACCCCTGCTGCAGTTTTCAAGGCCTCTACCTCTGCTCTGAAGTTACTTGAGAACTGTCCTGTTGCCACTGACAGTTTTTTTAGTTTTTTTTATGCACCAGTGCTTAAGGTCAGAAAGACACCGTCACCTCCATTTTCTGTTGCATTTGTTGCTGATCCATCTGTGTATGCATGGGTCCAGGTGTTGCGTGGGTAATGTTTCTCTATGTATTCGGTCGCTATGGATTTTCTCTCTGTTGCAGTTTGGCTCTTTTTTTTCTTTCAATTCTAGGAAAGTTTTCTATAATTTAAGGGAAACGATGTTGTTTCCAAACTGGAAGCTCGTATGCAGTGTAGATGGGTTTAATAGTTGAATATTTGTCATACAACAACAGCGTGGAAAAATATTACAACATATTGTATAAAAGATTAGATTCAATTACAGTATGATACGTACATGAACGTATATAGGAGTAGTATGTCATGTACTTTACGGTTATTATTTCTGCAGGATGAGCGGACTTTTATATAATAAAATACTCCGATCGATTCTGCAGGATGAGCGTGACTTTTATATAGCAATATATTAGATCAATAATGGCGGGTTAGTAGGTAACTAAAGAGAGATAAGTAGGTTGCTTAGGTATTTTAATTGTTGTGTGTTGTTGTATTGTTATGTTTGTTTATACATATATTTTACAACAGGTAGACAATATATATATATATATATATATATATATATATATATATATATATATATATATATATATATATATATATATACATGTAGACAACATATATACATACAATATTTAGGTAACATAGATAACAAAGGCCAAGGTTTATAAATAAATATATTTAATATCTCAGCGTTGTTGTTACAACTGCTGCCCAGAACAAATATATATATATAATATAAAAAATCGATAATGGCGGAAAATATAAAAAATCGATAATGGCGGCGTAGGTTATTAAGGGGGTTTTTAAGGGAGAGGGTATTGACTTTGGCTGGCGGGGGTGACGACTCATGTGTGTGTTGGGGTGTAGGTGGCAGGTGTGGGTGTTATTGTTTTGGTATTTTAAGTGTGTTGTTGTGTTTCTTTTTATCTACATATACATATCTACATAGATAACAAACTGGTGTTGATTTTTGAGTGCGCGGGGGGTATTGGTTTTGGCTGGAGGGGGTGACGAATCATGTGTATGTTGGGGTGTAGCTGGCGGGTGTGTGTGGTATTGTTTTGATATTTTAAGTGTGTTGTTATGCTTCTTTATACAACATATACATATATACAAATACATGTTTTGCACCAGGTAGACAACATTTATACAAAGGCCAAGGTTTTTTAATTGTAATAAATATATTTAATGAGCACTTTTAAAAGAATTCGAAATGTCAATCTAAATCTCTAGTTTCAGACGCTTCTTTGTTTCTTCGGGGTGGTTGTAGAGTAAAGACAGCATCCGGGTGATTGTCTATGGAATATTGGTTGATAACAACTGGAGGTGTTGTAGTGGTACAAGCGGGATTGGAGTTGTTACAAGTAAAAAGACAGGATTTTGGCTGGCGGGGTGATGACTCATGAGTGTAGGTTTGGGTGTAGCTGGCAGCCGGGGTATGTTGTGGTGTTTATTTTGTACCGATCGATAACGGAGGTGGCGCGGAGGTGTGATAGTCCTTTACACAGTGTAAAATCACTCTTGGTTATCTGTAGTGTTTTAAATAGTTTTGTTAAGCCATTATTTCTATAATATTTAGTATTATAAAGTGAGGATGCGGTGTTGTTCGTATGAGTAAACGGTGGAATTGTGATGTTTATTGAGCACCTTGGTACATTTTTCCCGCCCCGCGCTTGTTATGTGGTGAGAACCGATAAAAGCGTGTTTTTGTCTGGTGGTATGTGTGTAGATATTGGTAAGAATATAGGGGTGAGAGAAAAAAAACCCATCTAAGACAAGATACAAATGTACGCGAAGTGAGACAAATTTTTTTATTTTATATAATAAGGGGCGTGTAGAGGTGGTCTACCACTATTTGCACAAGTCTGGAAAACAGGGACAACACCAACAGAGTGGAGAAAAACAATAATTGTCAAAATGCCCAAGAAGGGAGATCTGGCAGACTGCAATAATTGGAGAGGAATAACTCTTCTCTCAGTTCCCAGCAAAATACTAGACAGGATAATTATACAGAGAATCTAAAAGCAGTAGACCACAAACTGTGGAAAGAGCAAGCAGGATTTAGAAAGAACAGAAGATGTGTAGATCATATATTTACCCTCAGGAACATTATAGAGCAGTGCTCAGAATGGCAAAGACAGCTGTACATTAATTTCGTTGATTTTGAAAAGGCTTTTGACAGTATACATAGGGACACTTTGTGGAAAATACTGAGGGCTTATGGAATTCCAAGCTGCATAGTGTCAATCATAAAAAGCCTTTATGCCAACTTTACGTGTAGCATTGGGCAGACCCTCCTAACCTTTAAAGTGAAGACAGGAGTACGACAGGGATGCCCCTAACAACCACTCTATTTTTAACAGTTATAGACTGGGTGATGCGCCAGACAACAGAGGGCAATCAAAGAGGAATAAGATGGACTACATTTTCTACGCCCAATGGGCTGATCACCCGTTGGCTTGTCACACCGATTACGGAAACAGCGGCAGATGGATCTATCTGTTGTTGCCCTAAAGACGCCGCTAGGCGTGATGGGAAACTACAACAGAGAAAGTCAATCTGCTGTTGCCCTTAAGACGCCACAAGGCGTGATGGCTTTTGACTGCTTGGTCGGTCTTTGGCTAAGGACGGAAGAAGAAGAAGACATTTTCTACATTGGAAGAAATGGAATATGCAAATGACTTTGCACTGCTAGCACATTCACATCAACACATCCAGGAAAAAACGGATAGACTTAATAAGTATAGCCAGCAGGTGGGCTTGAATATCAACCTAAAGAAGACAGAGGTCATGACGCTCAATGTGAGCAACCCTGAGCCCATATCAGTAAGGAATGAGCAACTGGAACAGACAGCTGCCTTCACATACCTAGGATGGATAGTAACACCAGACGGCGGAGCAAGCAAAGACATCAATAATAGAATGAACAAAGCAAGAACAGCCTTTTTTAGTCTAAACAGCATCTGGAAGTCCTCTCAGTACAGCACAAGCACAAAATTAAGATTATATCAGAGCTGTGTGCATTCTGTGCTTCTCTATGGCGCGGAGAGCTGGAGAGTTACAGAGAAGAAAATGTCGAAATAGTCCTCTTTTCACACAACATGCCTAAGAAAAATTCTCCTAATCTTTTCGCCGAATACCATCACCAACAAAGATCTGCTTACTCGGAGCAAGCAAGAGGACATGCACACCATCATAGCTGACAGATGCTGGAGCTGGGTTGCCATGTCCTCAGAAGAGACCCCGATGCCATCACAAGAACAGCTATGCTATGGACTCCTGAAGAAAAACGAAAGAGAGGCCGACCAAAAACAACTTGGCGGAGGACTGTGGAGGCTGAGATGCAAAGAATGAACCAGAGTTAGGGCACTGTACGAAGGATGGCCGCCGACCGAGCAAAGTGGAATCAATTTGTTGTTGCCCTACAAGACGCCACCAGGCGTAATGGCCACTGACTGCTTTGACGGTTGGCGGCTAAGGATCAAAGAAGAAGAAGAGGTGATCAGCCGGCAAGGTTAGTCTGGTTGCTATTGTTGTCGGCCATCTCGACGCTGAATATACTTTAGATGTATATTTATCAGATCATCGAGGGTGGATGCACAAGTGTAAAAAATTTTAAAGAAATATTTGACAACTGTACGAAATATTTGCATAAATATTTGACACATGCAAGAAACATTTGCATAAATATTTGACAACTGTAAGAAATATTTGACAAGTGGAAAAAAAAATTTGAAGAAATATTTGACAAGTGGAAGAAACATTTGCATAAATATTTTGCAAGTTAAGAAAAAATTTGAAGGAATATTTGACAACTGGGAAAAAAAGGATTTGCATAAATATTTGACAAGTGGAAAAAATTTGAAGAAATATTAGACAAGTGGAAAAACGTTTGAAGAGATATTTGCTGCATGCAAGAAACATTTGCATAGATATTTTACAACTTGAAAAAACGTTTGAAGAAATATTTGACAACTGGCAAAACGTTTGAAGAAATATTTGACAACTGGAAGAAATTTTTGACAGCTGCAAGAATTATTTGCATTGTCAAGTACTGACAACAGGAAAAAAAAATATTTAATGAAAAAATATTTAATGAAAAGTTTGGAAAACTGCAAGAAATATTTAAAGACGTATTTAACAGCTGATCTATTTACCTACCGGTTGGAACCTTTGAGCAGGACTGGGACAAATGTTGGGACCCTCTTTGGTGATTGGAAGAAAAATTTTCACTAAAGTTTGAAAATTGCAGGACAAAAAAGTAGATAACCGATTGATAACTGGAGCAAATACTTAGTTACATTTATTTAATGTACTAAATTTCCGTGGTCGCCGCATGTTTAAAACGATTGGGGGACAATATAAAATCTATCACCAGATGCCGCACGTGTAAAAAGAGTGAAACCTTTGATCACGGGGGTTCGAACACGCGAACGAAGGAATACTTCTTTTATAAATTTCTACTATTGATCTCTTGTGTTTTGATCTTGTCTGCAATGAAGTGAACAGAAATAAGTAGCAGGGTTAGTCTTACAAAGGTAAAAGTTAGTCTTACAAAGGTAAATCCCGTTGCAGATAGGATTTTTCGTCTACCTATAGGCAAAACTCTGCATGTTAGAATTTTATTACGCTTTTCTAGATAGCTATATTTAGCCCTGACGTCACCCTCTATGCTAACGGAATTTTATAAAGTATACGATCAACGGTTTCCTCTTGACGTTTTGCGCGGACCATCGATCCGAGTTTATTACTAGCGGTAAAAGCACGTGCGTGTTTGAACTTTATTAAAAATGGATGAAAATGGCCTCGACATTGTTCCAGTTGCAGCCTGTACAGTGACACTAAGGAGTGTCTAGTTGACGCCATAATCTAGTCCGCATATGGCATATATCTCTACGGAGCCTCGTTGTGTTCAATAAAACTGTCTATTTGGCATTTTCCAGCCTGGCCTTTGACAGTATTTTTATGTTGGATAATACGGCTGTGTTCGGGGTCACTTCAATACCACTAGATAGACATTCGGGTGAGTAGACTTATTACTCATATAATATAAATAATAAAGAAAACTACCCCGTGGACCAGAACCCGTATCAATATGTAATTACATTCACCCAACAAACGGAAATTCCCTGTCATATTTTTACATCACAAGAATAGTTGCCCCCGATAATTACACCCCTTCACCTCTCACCACCCTATATTCTCATCAATACCTACACACAAACACACCAGACAAAACCAAAAAATCAACACCACCACACCCCGCTCATTAGCCATCTTCCTCTATAAAAATCATACTATGCAAATTTATCAATGTTTTATATTTTCCTCTTTATTCTATAGCGGGCAGGAAAACGAGAATTCACTTAGTGAGTGCTTATAAAAATTCTTTCTTCTCAAGCCAAGCAGCAACATAGTTGCATGAAGGTTTTGGAACAAATCTGTTGTTATATTCATGTAAAAAGGTAAAAGCACAACTCCTTCCAATAAAAAGTGTTAAAGCTATGTCTAAATCAGCTTGTTGTTTGTAACAAGACTACAGCACACCCACACAGATAACAACGTTCTGATGAGATCCCTTTTGGACAGTGTACCTATAACTAAGCTTTCATGATATACACAAAAATTTCCTGTTATTGATTAAGAATACACTGCCTCCAAAATGATTGGTCAATCTACACAAGTCTGCGGTATGGTCTCTTTAAAAGCGACAGTGAAAAATCAACATATAATCGCTCCTGTAAAGATTTTTTTTTTGGTGAAGCGTGAAGTCGTACAGTGCCCCAACTCTGGTTCCTTCTTTGCATCTCAGCCTCCACAGTCCTCCGCCAAGTTGTTTTTGGTCGGCCTCTCTTTCGTTTTCCTTAAGGGGTCCATAGCATAGCTGTTCTTGTGATGGCATCGGGGTCTCTTCTGAGGACATGGCCAACCCAGCTCCTGCGTCTGCCAGCTATGATGGTGTGCATGTCCTCTTGCTTGCTCCGAGTAAGCAGATCTTGGTTGGTGATGACCACCTCTACAACTCCCTTATTACATAAAATAAAAAAATTTGTCTCACTTCGCGTACATTTGTATCCTCTCTTAGATGGTTTTTTTTCCTCTCACCCCTATATTCTCACCAATACCTGCACACAAACACCAGACAAAAACACGTTTTTGGCAGTTCTCACCACATAACAAGCGCGGCGCGGGAAAAATGTACCAAGGGGCTCAATAAACATCACAATTCAACCGTCTACTCATACGAACAACACCGCATCCTATTAAATTTTCAGTGACAGGTTCATTCATTCATAACCCTCCACTCCCAAAGGAGCATAGGCCTTCAACAAACACATGCCAAGTCCTCCTGTCACGTGCCATCATCTCAAGTTCTTTCCATGTTCTCCTCATCATTTTCACCTCTGTTTCCAACTCTCTTCTCCATGTACTTCTTGGTCTTCCTCTGCCTCTCTTGCCCTGGGGGTTCCAGAACAAGGACTGCCTTGTAATGCTATCAACAGGTTTCCTCAGTGTGTGTCCTATCCATCGCCATCGTCTTCTTCTCATCTCTTGTTCCACTGGCACTTGTCCAGTTCTTGTCATCAGTTCCACATTGGTAACCTTGTCATACCATTTTAATCCCTCTATTCTACGCAAGCACCCATTTATGAAAGTCTGTAGCTTTTTGGTTGTTGTCTTTGTTGTTCTCCATGTCTCCGAGCCATACAATAGGACTGACTTCACATTTGAGTTGAAGATTCTTATTTTCGTGTTGGATCCTATTTCTCTTGATCTCCATATATTTCCCAATGCAATGAAAGCTCCTCTTGCTTTTTGTATTCTTATTTTGATATCGCTGTCTGTCCCTCCAACTTTATCTATATTACTGCCAAGATATGTGTATGATTCTACATCTTGTATTGGCGTTTCTTCAAGTTCAACCCTGTTTTCATTACCTGCATTTATTCGCATTATTTTTGTCTTTTCCCTGTGTATTTTCAGACCCAATTGCTGTGACCTCTCATCGAGTGTTTTCAATTTGTCCTGCATCTGATTACGGTTATGGGACAGGAGAGCCAAATCATCAGCAAAATCCAGATCATCCAACTGCTTAGTCAGAGTCCACTGGATTCCATTTCTGTTGTGTGTTGTCGATGATCTCATAACCCAATCTATTGCCAGCAAGAAAAGAAATGGAGACAAGAGGCATCCCTGTCGCACTCCTGTTCTTATCCCAAATGGTTCTGTAAGCTGTCCTTCATGAAGAACTCTGCACGTCATGTCTTCATAGGTTTTCTTTATTAAATTAATGATCTTCAGGGGAACTCCATAATGCCTCATCAATTTCCAAAGTGATTCTCTGTCCACACTGTCAAATGCTTTTTCGTAGTCCACAAATCCGATGTATAGTGGTGAATTCCATTCCAGACTTTGTTCAACTATTATTCTCAAAGTGGCTATCTGGTCTGTACATGATCTGTTTTGTCGAAAACCTGCTTGTTCATCTCTCAATTTCTTGTCTATGGACTCCTTTAATCTCTCAAGGATAATCCTGTTCAATACCTTTCCTGGCACTGATAGTAACATTATTCCTCTATAATTTGTGCACTCTTGTAGATTTCCCTTCTTAGGCAACTTAACCAGATATCCTTCCTTCCATTCTGCTGGTATCTCTTCTTTTTCCCAGACTTTACCAAGTAATTTATATAACATCTCTGTAGCCGTGTCGATATCTGCTTTGATGGCCTCTGCTGGAATGCCATCAGGTCCAGACGCTTTTCCATCTCTTAGAAGCTTTATGGCTTTCTTTATTTCTTCCTTCGTTGGTCTTTCACCGTTAATTTGTAGCTCTTCTTCTGCTGGCTGGATGTCCGGCGGGTTTTGTGGAGCTGGTCTATTGAGAAGGTCCCCAAAATATTCTGTCCACCTCTTCATTTGCTCTTGTATATTGCTGAGCAGTTTCCCATTCTTATCTTTTATGAGGCAACTTGTTTGCTTGTATTTCCCTGTTAGCTTCTTTGTGCTGCTATACAGTTCTCTCATATTTCCTTTGGCTGCAGCATCTTCTGCCTCTCTTGCCAACTCCTCAGTATACTTCCTCTTGTCTCTTTTGATACTTCTTTTTACTTCTTTGTTTGCTTCTGTGTACACTTCTTGAGCCTTGGCTTTGGAACTTCTGGTTTTGCTTGTGTTTAACTCTGCTTTCTTGTTTTTTTCTATCTTTTATCTTATTGATGGTTTCTGTTGTTATCCATGCTTTTTGTTGTCTTTCCCTTTTCCCCAGTATTTCTTCACATGTCTCCTTCCATACCGTTTTGACCTGCTGCCAATAGTCTTCTGTATTCTCTACATCTTCCAACTGTTGGAGCACTTGGAATTTGTTGGATACTGTGACCGCAAATTTGTCTCTTGTTTCTTGATTTCTTAGCTGTCCTACATTAAACTGTTGTCTATAATTTTGCATTGTTGCATATCTCTTGAGTTTCATTTTTACTTTGGCTATCAGAAGATGGTGATCTGATGCCACATCTGCTCCTCTATATACCTTTACATCCTGCAATGATGATCTAAACTTCTTCTTTATGCATATATGATCGATCTGATTTTCTGTTCTATGGTCTGGTGATATCCATGTTGCCTTGTGTATTCTCTTATGTGGAAACATGCTTCCTCCTATAGCCAGTTGATTTGAAGCACAGAAGTTTGCGAATAGTTCTCCATTTTCATTCATTACTCCTAGCCCATGTTTTCCCATGACTTCTTCAAATCCGGTATTGACTGTACCTATCTTTGCATTCATGTCACCCATCAAAATTGTGATGTCTCTTCTTTTTACTTTATCCATAATTTCCTGTAGTTTAGTATAGAATGCTTCTTTCACAGACTCTTCTTTGTCATTAGTTGGTGCATAACATTGGATGACATTGACATGAATTTTCTTTTTAGCTGTTTTGAAAATAGCTGTTATTATTCTGGGTCCCACAGCTTCCCATTCAATGAGTGCTTTCTGTGCTTCTTTAGATAACATAAGAGCTACCCCTTCACTGTGGTGTGAACTTTCGTCTTCGTGTCCTGAGGACAGCACCAATTCACCTGTGATGAGTTTCTTCCTGTCTACCCCCTTCCACTTTGTTTCACACATTCCCAGAACCTCGATTTTGTATTCCCTCATTTCTGCTGCTACTTGTGCCACTTTCCCTTGTTCGTTCAATGTCCGAACATTCCAGGTGCCAAATCTGGAAGTTCTCCTAGAAGAAAGAAGGTTAGTCAGCAACACAGACTCCTTTCGGCTTTCTCTGTGTTGCATCATACGCCTCCCCGCGAGAGGACCTTCCCCTGTCTTGGATGGCTGTGTTTTATTTTCTTTATTTGACTTGTCCATATTTGTTGAAGTTTTTTGTTGTTTAAATTTTTTTTTTACAGGATGGGGTAACCGGCCCCATGCCCAACCCTCCTTAGTCGCCTTCTACGACATGCTTGGCATAGGACAGTGTTACTATTCTTTGCTCCCCTTTCGGGCCCCGGTAACACACGGGTGAGTGACAGGTTAGATTGGTGATTATCTTCTCTTGTCATATTCACCTATCCTTATAAGGATCGATGTTGACCTGTTTCGAGGAAATGTCTTAAATAGTTGGCATTCCTTAAGACGCTATTCACATGTCCATATAAGGAGCGGTTTACCTCGCTTTTCGTGGAACGCTCTAGACGGTATTAGTTTTACTCAGGACTGTGCTGATTGCACATGCGTAAAGTTTTTGGGCGCGGATCGAGAGACTTCCGATCTGGGGGTCGACCTGAGTTTTTTTGTGCGGACAGGAGGTCCGGAGATTTTTCTCTGCTGTAATTTTGGGGAAGAGATGTCCTCTGTGTGACTACGACGTCAGTGATCTTTCCCCAACTTTATTCGATACGCCAAGGATGGCGAGTGTTGTTGTCTGGTGATTTTTTCTAGGATTTCAAGGTAAAATACACATTTTAAATCTTCTCGTTATGCCTTGATATGCAGATTAGGTTTTGTCTGCATATAAGAGAGATTGACGATTTTGAGGCGACATTTTTGCTAGCAGAGTTATAGATGATATGGTATGCAGAGCCCACTATTTGTGCTCCATATAGAAACCAAGACTAATACGTCTTATTTGAGGAAAGAAACTCAGAGAAGATAGTACTATTTTGGAACCCGCTACTCAGGCGGTATGATTGGCATGGACTGATATGCCTTGCTATCAAGTGATAACACAGAGGTTACCTTATCATAAAAGCCCGCTATTCTGCGGCCTGATTTTGTCCTCATAAAAGCCCGCTACTTGCGGCCGGTATTTTTCGCCAGAAGAAGTTCCTGTCAGATGATGTCAGAGGAACCATAGGTTATTGTCAAATAATTGAGAGCCCGCCCTTTCCTGTGCGGCATGTCTTCTAGTGGTAACTGACGCATTTAGTCAGTTATATCTGGGCTACAATACAATCAGAACATAGATTGACAGGCGTTAACGTTCTGTTGTATAAGATGTTCAAGTTTATGGATATCAGATGTCATCAACCATTACCATGTATGTGATGTTTCGCAACCTTGTCAATTGACTGTACCTGTGATGTCAGCGTATGTCTCGTAATAAATGATTGAAATGTCATCAGTCGTTAGTCAACACTTGATTGACTTCTACATGTGATCGAGTGAGTGTCTTATGAACTTGTCAAGATCCTTTACACATTCGCATCTTCTATAATCTGGTGTCTGCTCACTCACACATCCCATCAAGCTACATACATCTACGAGTACTACACATTTGACAGTCTGTATGGCGTTTGAGTTAGTGTCAACATTGCACCTTGTCAGCGCCCCAACCTTTGGTGACCTGACCCGAATAAAATACACCGCAACAAGATTGATGGATAGGATGACCCTTTAACTAACATTGATGAGGTGCCTTTAACAGTTATCAACCAATACTCCATAGACAATCACCCGGATGCTGTCTTTACTCTACAACCACCCCCGAAGAAACAAAGAAGCGTCTGAAACTAGAGATTTAGATTGACATTTCGTATTCTTTTAAAAGAGCTCATTAAATATATTTATTACAATTAAAAAACCTGGTGTAAAATATGTATATGTATATGTTGTATAAAGAAACATAACAACACACTTAAAATACCAAAACAATACCACCCACACCCGCCAGCTACACCCCAACATACACATGAGTCGTCACCTCCGCCAGCAAAAACCAATTACCCCTGCACACTCAAAAATCAACACCACACCACGCTCATTAGCCATCTTCCTCTATAAAACTCATACTAAGCGAATTTATCGATTTTTTTATATTTTCCTCTTTATCTCAAGAGAGAGGATTTTATCGATTTTTATGTATGTTGTATATATGTATATATATTGTATATATATTGTCTACCTGTTGTAAAATATGTTGTATAAATAAACATCAACACAAAAACCCAGCAGCTACACCCCAACTCACACAAGAGTCGGCACCCCCGCCAGCCAAAATCAATACCACCCCACCGACTAGCTACAACACACAACAATTAAAATACCTACCTACTAACCCGCCATTATCGATTTTTTATACTTTTCGGCATTATCGATTTATATATTTTTTATATATATTTGTTCTGGACAGAAGCTGTAACAAAACACTGTGATATTAAATATATACTTCTATTTACAAGATCCTTGGCCTTTGTTATCTATGTTGTAAAAATATATATTATATGTATATATGTAGATATGTTGTATAAAGAAACATAACAACACACTTAAAATATCAAAACAATACTACCCACACCCGCCAGCTACACCCCAACACACACATGAGCCGTCACCCCCGCCAGCCAAAGTCAATACCCTCTCCCTTAAAAAAACCCCGTTGGTAACCTACGCCGCCATTATCGATTTTTTATATTTTATATATATATATTTGTTCTGGGCAGCAGTTGTAACAACTGCACTGTGATATTAAATATATTAATTTATAAACCTTGGCCTTTGTTATCTATGTTGTCTAAATATTGTATGTATATATGTTGTCTACATGTATGTATGTATGTATATATATATATATATATATATATATATATATATATATATATATATATATATATATATATATATATATATATATATATATATATAGTATATATATTGTCAACCTGTTGTAAAATATATGTATAAACAAACATAACAATACAACAACACACAACATTAAAAATACCTACGCAACCTACTTATCTATCCTTAGTTACCTACTAACCCGCCATTATTGATCTAATATATTGCTATATAAAAGTCACGCTCATCCTGCAGAATCGATCGGAGTATTTTATTATATAAAAGTCCGCTCATCCTGCAGAAATAATAACCGTAAAGTACATGACATACTACTTGTAGGGCCTGGTATGGCATTGTAATTAGTTGTTAGGACATGTACAAACAAAGTGCATGAGCGGGATAATGGAAAAGATCTAAATACAGTAAATATTTAAGGTCACTGGACACCAGAAGTAGGTAGAGGAGCTGATGATACTGACATTGAGTGTTTCCAATGCAAAGAGCAACAACACTAAAATACTTCATTAAGGGTCACAGGAAGTGGGTCTGAAAATATGAAAGGAAAAGACAAAGAAAATGAGAATAAATGCAGGAAACCACAACAAGATCGCTCTTCATATATAGGCCTATACACACACACACATACACACACACACACACACACACACACACAGACGAGTGCGCGCACGCCCGCACACATACACACACATATTCTGGTACGGACAATAGATAAAGCAGCTGAGGGCTGTTGCCTCAGAGGTGCGTTCCTATAGTCAGTATGACCGAACGGGATTACGATATATATATATATATATATATATATATATATATATATATATATATATATATATATATATATATATATATATATATATATATATATATATATATATCTATATATATATATATATATATATATTCTTATTCTTTTCTTCTTCCGTCCTTAGCCACCGACCGTCAAAGCAGTCAGTGGCCATTACGCCTAGTGGCGTCTTAGGGCAACAGCAGATAGGTTTTCTTTGCCATTGTTTCCCATCACGCCTATTGGCGTCTTTAGGGCAATGGCAAATCAATCCATCTGCTGTTGTTTCCGTAATCGAAGTGACTGGCAAACGGGTGATCAGCCCGTTGGTATATATATATATATATATATATATATATATATATATATATATATATATATATATATATATATATATATATATATATATATATATCTTGGGGACGATATAGACAGATTCAGCAGGATATGCAAGAGTATTGAAATAAAAATACCAAAGCCAAGAGGAGCTTTCATTGCATTGGAAAATATATGGAGGTCAAAGTAAATCTGGATTCTATGGACTCTTGACTAAACAGCTAGACGTTTTAGATGTTACCATCGAGGCCAGCTCCTTGACGTGGAGATGGGGCTCAAGTACAGTCATCAGCGGCCGAAAAACCAAGACTGGCCAGGCCCTCCTACACTCGAGCAAAACTACAGTCTGCCCTAGCAAGTCAAGGTGCTGAAGACGGAGGCAACCAGCCAAGGGGCGCACCACAGCAATCAGGATGCCACGCACACACGCAATGGAAATATGTTTATATTTACAAAACGTTATGGCACTCGCCCTGTGACGGACACCCAGGCAGACGCAGTGCCGGGCCCTCTGCCTCAAAAGGGCCCAACCCCTACTGGGGATCCTTCTCAATTGCCCCGTGGAGCCAGGAGGCATGAGAATAGAGCTACTGGCCAAGCAAAGCAAAGACCACTTAAAATAATGCACTGGAATGCTGAAGGCGTCAACAGTAAAAAAGATGGATACAGCGAAAAACTAGGGCTCGAAAATATCTTGAATGAAGAGCAAGTAAATGAATGCTGCTTGCAAGAAACCCACCTCAACAAAGACATAGCCTTCAAAATCAGAGGCTACCAGTGCTACCGATCCGACCGAATAGACAGGCGAAAGGGTGGAATACTGACACTCGTGAGGAATAACATCAGTGCATGTCAGCTTGAAACATATATGGAGGGGGCGGAATACCAGATGCTTCATCTCAAGACAGAAAGTTCAGAATTCCACCTGCTCAACTACTACTGTCCGAGTGACCGCCCACTGGCACTAGACACAATCCCAGCAAAAGAAAGACTGATTGTGTGCGGAGACTCACAGAGCTGGGGCTATGATCACATGGACAGGAGAGATGATGAGCTTGAAAACTGGCAGGATGACAATGGGCTTATCCTGATTAACCAGCCAATCGACCCAACAACCTTCTACTCGAGATCATGGCACACTACCTCTACACCAGACCTGGCATTCCACTCACCCGGCTTGGAGTGGAACACCACACGCGTTGTAGGGAAACGACTTGGAGGCAGCGACCACCGGCCAGTCTTCCTAATTGTGGAAAATGAACTTGTCAAGGAGAGCAGCACTCTCTCTAGGTGGAACTACAAGAAGGCAGACTGGACAATGTACCAGCACCGTACTAGTATACTGGCTAGAGATCTGACTGTAGACAAAGACATCAATAAGCTAGTCGATGAATTCAGCAGATGCATATTACAGGCTGCTCGTGAAACAATACCTAGAGGGGCTCGTAAGCACTACAAATCATATTGGAATAGTGAACTAGAGCAGCTGCACCACGACGTTGAAACATCTCGAAAGCAGGCAGAGACCAGTGCATTCCAAGAACACCACAATAACTACCAGCAAGCTAAGGCCAAATTTCAAAGGGCCAAGTTGCAGGCCAGGCGAAGAAGCTGGAAGGAGAAAACAGAGTCCTTGAACTTCGAAAGAGATACAAGGAAACTGTGGAAACTGGTAAAACAACTTAATGATGAGGGTACAGGGAGAAACTCAAAGATTGCACTGTACAAAGATGGAAACATCCTCATGGGAAAACAGGCAGCTGATCACTTTGCAGACTCCTTTGCTAAAGACAACAACATCGAAGTTAGCCCAGAGAAGCAACAGGAGACTCGCGAGAAACAACAATACGCAGGACGAGATGGAACCATACCTGAAGTTATGGAGGCACCAATCACATTCAGAGAACTGGAGCTTGCAATATCCAAATTGAAAATGAGAAAGTCGCCAGGAGTTGATGGAGTGTCCAATGAAATGATTAAGAACTTGGGAACCACAGCAAAAACAAAGCTGCTGCAGATCTTCAATATCTGTTGGAACTCAGGCAGAGTTCCCCACACCTGGAGGGAAGCAATCATGATACCACTCCTAAAACCAGGAAAAGACAGTTCCACTGCCTCCAGCTACAGACCAATCAGCCTTACAAGCTGTCTCTGTGTAACATTCGACCTGACGCGTTCTCTTCGGAAGCACTTTAGTGACCTTTGTCCTTAGATAAAAGACATAGCTGAGTATCAGCGTAGAACTTTTAACTGTCACTTTTGGATGTTAATAATTTTTTTATTTTTTTTATTACATTGTCTGTTTAAACATTTCTTTCTGTTCGTCAGAGCAGGGCGTATCTAAATTTGTTTCCGATTTAGTAATAACTCTATCGTATTAATACTATTGTTTTCTTATTATTATTATCTCTGTGCTTATTCCTCTCATTCCTACGCTCACCATTCTCTTTTACATCTTTTATACATCTGCACCTTCGTTTTTTCATATTGAGGAAAATTAGGAAATCCTCACAAAACTAACTAACTAAGTCACAGCGTAGACCTTTAACTGTCCCGGAAGGATTAATTCTCTACATTGACTGTGGTTGAAGTAAAAATATTCCTTTTTGTTCGGAACAGACTGTATTTTAAGATAAAAACCACACTTTTTGCAGAGATTAAGATACTGTAAACAGTGTCCACGGACTCTAGCAGTGCATATTTTATTACTAGTCTACAATTTTGTATAAACCATTGTGTACCAATTTTATTGCTTCTTACTCATTCCTACTCCCCTCATTATTTCTTTCCTATTGACTATTATCATGTCCGAGTGCAAAAACTCTAATCAAAATATAGGCAATACCACTAATTCATGGCTTAAACTATCAGGGCTTAAAATTGGTCATTTAAACATTTACCACCTACTAGGTAAGCTTTCTGAAGTCTCCACCTCCCTCCAACAAAACTTCCACATTTTTGGTTTTTCTGAAACCCGTCTCAATGACAAAATTACAGATGACGAAATTAGGATTATTGGATTCACCACCATTCGCAGGGATCCTAACAGACAACATGAAACAGGGCTAGTCATATACATCTCAACATCTCTTCAGTACAGACGCCGTGATGATCTAGAACATACTGGCATTGAATGTTTATGGCTGGAAATAAAACTCGCCAACCTGACCCCCGTTCTAATTGGTTACCTGTACCGAAACCCTAGCTCTTCTACTGTATGGTTTGACACATTCTCACGAATGATGGACAACGTTTGGGCTTCTTCGAAGGAAATTATTCTACTGGGGGATTTCAATACTGACCTTCACAAACCGAACAACACGTGGAATGATATCACCATCTCATACAACCTCATACAGTTAATCAATCAACCCACGAGAGTAACAGACTCATCATCTACACTAATTGATCATATCTATACGACCTGCCCAGAAAACATTATAGAATGCACAGTCCCACAGACATCATTAAGTGACCACTACCCTATTTGCTGTACCTGGACGAGAAAGGGGTTTAAAGCACCTACAACGGAACACATCACAGTCCATTACAGGAATTTCAAAAACTTTAACATTCAATTATTCCTACAAGACCTACAAATATCCCCTCTCTCATACGTGTACCAACTTCCGCATCCAGAAGAAGCCATAACATACTGGACACAAACTTTCAACAACGTATTCGACAAACATGTTCCTATAAAGCAGGTTCGGGTCAAAAACATCAGAAAGACCCCATGGATAACCAACGAAATACTATCAACAATGAGAGAGTGGGACGAAGCACATAAGCTCAAAGATTTCAGCAGGTATCGGATGCTTAGAAACAAAGTACAATACCTCATTCGTCAGGAAAAGAAACTACATTTCAGAAAGATGATTCAAGACAAAGCAAACAGCAAAGACGTCTGGGCAGCCATTAGAACACTAACACACAAATCAAAGTCACTAAACTCTTTACCAAAAAGCTGCTCCCTCACGGCAACTCATTTTAGCAACCACTTCAAAACAGAAATTAGCCTTCTCAAGTCGACACTAAAGCCAATGGACTGCGATATTAGTAAATTGACAGCCTTCTGCAACACTGAACACACCACAACAGATCTAAGACATATTCCTTTTCTAACAGTACATAAAGTTCTCAAATATATCTTGGCATTAAAAAACAACAATTCATCTGGGCTTGATGGTATCAGCAATAAGATTCTACGTTACGCTGCGCCCATCATTTGCGACTCCTTAACCTATGTATACAACCAATGTATTGCACACAACTACTTCCCCACATCATTTAAATCTGCCAAAGTGTACCCCCTCTATAAATCTGGCTCACATAGCGATCCCAACAGCTACAGACCAATATCCCTTCTATCATCTCTTTCAAAACCACTAGAGAAACACATTTACAACACCACATTTCAACATTTAACAACAAACAAACTGCTCATTGATAGCCAGTCAGGTTTCAGACCCAAACATTCCTGTCACACAGCGCTCACCAAAATGGCAGACAACTGGCTGTCGAACATAAATGATGGAAAATTATGTGGTGCTGTTTTTGTCGACTTCAAGAAAGCATTTGACATGATTGACCACACTATCTTGGTTCAAAAGTTGGAAACCCTCAGAATAGGCTCTAATCCACTAAACATCATCAAATCATTCCTGGCAGATCGACAACAGTTAGTGCTTCACAACAACTCGGCATCAGATTTCTCGAAGGTAGTTACAGGAGTACCGCAGGGCTCTATTCTTGAGCCCCTACTCTTCGCAATGTTCATCAACGACCTGCCACTACATCTAAAATATTCAACTTGTGACCTCTTTGCAGATGATTGTACTATCTACACTAGTGACAATGACTGTGTGGCACTTGAAATGACTCTTCAAAGCGATGTAGACAATCTAACAAAATGGAGTAATATGAATCGTATGCCAGTAAACACAACTAAAATGAAATCTATGTTGATTACCACCAGACAGAAACTCCTAAGCCGCACCAAAAGATCGCTACAGCTACACGCGGAATCAATACAAATTGAACATGTAACAGAACACAAAGTTCTGGGGATCACGATTGACCAGCACTTAACGTGGAACTCCCATGTACGGCATTTAACCAAACACATAGCACAAAAGACGTACCAGCTAGCCAAAATAAAACACTTTTTAGACGCAGACACTAGACTATTGTTCTACACCTCACATATACAGACACATCTAGATTACTGCTCTACACTATGGGATTGTTGCCCTGCTTCCACCTCGAAGAGACTGCAATCCCTGCAAAAGAGAGCAGTGCATCTGATCACCGATAATCGCACGACACCACACACAAGGACAGGAAAAGAACCCAAAATACTGTCGCTAAAAAAAGTCTTCTCTACAACAAAGCCAAGCTGACTCACACAATTCTATCTAACAATGCCCCGTCGTACCTAAGATCATTGTTTCAAACCAGTAGAAGGGAGGGACAACGATTACATCAGTTACGTCTGCCCAAACCTAGGATCGACCTGTTCAAAAAGAGTCTAGCCTACTCTGGTGCCTACTTATGGAACAGCCTTCCACACCACCTAAAAAGTCTATCTACACAATATTCTTTTAACAAAGCGCTTTTCAAACACTTCCTCAAAACTGATTATCTACCCCCATAGAAACAGTATTTGCCTGTCAACATCTCATCCATAGGTCAACATTTCTTTTCCTCTTCCGCTCATTTTTGTGTGTGAATAATTTGTTTTATATCCATGTAATATCATTATTATATTCACTTTAAAATATTATATATATAATGTAATGTATGTGTGAATGTACCCACATAATACTGTACTTTAGAAATGTGAGTCGTGAGAATGTACCCGCATACCAAAAATACAGATTAATTGTAGACGGATTGACCGCATGAGTGAGTGTCGGTATACAGAATTTATTTATTTTTATTTATTGTTTTATTTATTTTATTTTATTATTACTTTTTCCCCCCATTTACTAGCTTGTTTGTTTCAAAAAAAAAAAAAAACCCTACTCATTTTTTTTATTATGCTTGCATACTGTAAATGAATGCTGTTATGATAACTTTATAATGTTGCATGCCTTTAAATTAATGCTTAACGCATCATGTGGGAATGAACGGATATAGTATGCAAGATTAATGAGAGTGGAAGGGCAGAATGTTAGACGGGCCTGCGCGCCCAATTCTTTACCCTTCGAAAATAAAGTTCGTTCGTTCGTTCGTTCGTTCTCTGCAAAACTATGGAACGTATCATCAACCTCAGGCTACAGTGGTACCTTGAAAGTGAAAACCTTCTTGTACCACAGCAGGCGGGCTTTAGGCAGTGTTACTCTACCGAAGATCAGGCAACTTACCTTTCCCAAGAGATTGAGGATGCGTTCCAAGATAAGAAACTGGTACTAGCAGCATGGATAGATCTAAGGAAAGCATTTGACAAGGTTTGGAAAGAAGGGCTTCTGAAGAAACTGAGAAATTGTAGAGTGAATGGTAAGATGTACAAATGGATGAAAGCATACTTGCATAACAGAAGAGCCCGAGTACAACTAGATGGCCTCAAGAGTAAGAAAAGCCTACTGCGTCATGGCGTCCCTCAGGGAGGGGTTCTGTCCCCCACACTTTTCTTAGTCTACATCAGTGTTTCTCAACGGGGGCGGTACCGCCCCTTGGGGGGGGGGGCGTTTTCAAGATGTATGGGGGCGTTCTGATGGGTCGCAACGATTGGGGGTCGCTACTTCCATTCAGGGGGGCGTTGTGTACATTTTTACAAGAATCAATATGAAACAATTACAAAAGATATTCCCCTTCCCATAGCTTGTAACACGATAGTTTTTATTTGCCCTGCTTCCCATGGAGTGTTTCAAGGATTCCAAACGCAAAATTTTAGTACCTGGGATGTTACCTGTTGCATACATATTTTTGAATGCACAGATTACAAAAATACGATATGTCTATTTAATAGGGAAAATATATATTTGTATTTAATTGTGTACGAAAATGCTTCCCTTGGGAAAGCGAGATAATCCATGATTGATTTATACGTTTGATTATATGGATGATCTCTCTTGATATTGATTCGGCGTATGAATAAGGAAGTCATGTCAGTTCTCGTTTGTTAGGGCCAGAAAATAGATTGATCTTGTTCAATATGTTTATGGCCTGAATTTATATGTATTACTTGTCTAGTACAAGAAGATTCAGTCCTATATTGCATATCTTCGTATGCTAAGGTCGGACTATACCGAACTCTGGCGGAGGTATCCGTTGTTCTAGAGAGTTGTAGTGAGTTCCGAAGAAGCTGGTCGTAATGGCCGGGTGTGTGTTCTCTAGGGCTGGTCCTGTTAAAGGTTCAAAGTGATTTGTGGATGATTTTTCCATAAGGAAGGAATGTCTCTGCGAGAGTGTTATGTCAGAGACTCTTCTCATGTATTTCATTATGTTTAGATTCGGACTCCAGGTAAAGCCAGACCCTTTTTCCTTTGATGATCTCCTTATGGTTAGACCTAGATGAAACATCGTATTTTCGAGCATCGTTGGTCGTTGAAATATAGATTGATGAAGATGACAGGTTCCATCAGCGCTTATGTCTTTATGAAGCAACCTTCTGACTAAGGGATTGTATGGAAACTCTAGGAAAGTCTATATATACAAGTTATGAATTAACTCTGGCTTATGATTATCCTCCCGCTGGGCGAGTGAGCGAAAACTCAGGGAAGGAAGCCATTTTGTATTCCTGTCATCATTATGGATCACTGTCCAAAGAACGGATCATGAATCTTACTATTCAGACAGTGGCACGGAGATCTCATTAAGATTAAAACCCCTACCGTGGTTTAACTTTGTTACTTAAATATGTGACATATACAGCTGGAGAACTTAGCCAAAGAAAAGGTTCGTCCAGTGAACTCTTTGTATGTTTACACACACATACCCACCGATGCGTTCAGTCAGTTAGGGGAAATGGCAATAGTCCGCCAGAACATTGAATGACTATTTAATATTGAATGCTGCATGAAATATGTACTACTATTCTACTACCTAATGATTTGCTATGTCAACATACTCATGACTGTATTTCGTGCTGTCCAAGTGTGTGCGTCATTATTAAAAGCATAGAAACGTCAACAGCGGTTCCTAACATCTTTGACTTGCATAAGAGTGTGAGTGAAATACTATCAAGTGTCAACTACATCGAACAGTACACCATTCGCGTATTTTCCACTCTCACTCCATACATACACAACCCTGCGTCGGTCGAGTTGACCTTTGTTGTACTTGCCTGTCTCATGTGTAACGAGCAGGAAGAATACTCTACCCTTTACAGTGATGACCACCAGTACCACCTGGGGAACGATTACTTGACAGTAGTCTCATAGCAGACACTGCCTCGCTGTCTTTGCCTTCCCTAACTCAAGATTAGAGTGAGTTACCCATTTACAGCACAGCTGGGTAGACTGGAGCATGCCTGGTATCATCATCTCAGTACAACGCACTACTCTACAGTAGTGGCCAGTAAAACAACCGTATTCTACAGTGGTAGGCCAGTTCCTGGGTCCAGCCTTCGCAGTCTTGATGATTGAAGTCACCAAGTATAACAAGAACGTTTATTTTGGCAAAATGTGACACACATCAACACCAGTAGGAACTATACAGTCGATGTCAGCTTGACCTGTTCTGACAAGTGAAATGAATCTGGGTCAATGCTTGTTGACATTTTTTGCAGTACAGAGCTGAAAACTTTGAAGGACATAAACTGTTCGGTTGTTACAGTGTTTGATTACCTTACTAAAGAAGAGCATAAGTGTTGTTATTTCATCGGTGGATCTTCTCATGCTCAAAAAAATTGAACAATGTAATAAGATAGTTCAATAATTTAAAATTGATTAAAAGTGCCAGTTTATTTTGATTAAGAGCTGTGCCATTAAAGTGAAAGCTGAACATACTTTGCAACACATTCTATCCACAACACATATATTGTATTATATGCATTTATGTTTTACATGTATTTATGTTTACATGTTATTTGTTATGTATTAAATTAGTTTATGTTCTGTGTGACTAGTACAAGGTATACCGAGTGACATTGGTCTGGTACTAGTGTTCAATAGGTACAAATTTTCTTAATCAGAAATTTGTTAGCAACAATTTGCTATTTCTGTTAGCTGTGACGACTGTGTTCATATTTGTTTTTGTAATATTTTTTCTGTTCTTTAGTTTTGTTTGATTTGTTTGTATAATTGTAGATCTCATCTTTTCTATCATTTCAGTTCTTTACACACCCTTATATTTATACATTTTGTGGCGTCATTTGTTCTTGTTGAGTGTCTATTGCAGTTATTCATCACAGATTCTGTGACTTATTTACTTTAGTTCCTTATATTAATTTAATTTGATTTCTGCAATTGTTTTCATATTGTCTTTTCTTGTTTGTCCTTGTTAATGTCTTTAGTTGACAGATGATATATTAGGTATAGCTGAATACACTTATATTATAGTACAGACCAGTACTTTATGATTATTATTGTTATAAAAGAAAGTGTACAAGACCTTTGTAAGGCTTGTCTCCCACAGTGATTGGGATAGAAAATATTATTTTCCACAGGTACTCAAGTGATCATTGATTACATTAAGGAAGTATACAAGACCTTTGTAAGGCTTGTCTCCCACAGTGATTGGGTTTTACAGATATTGTTTCCACAGGTACTCAGGTTATCATTTGTTATATTATAAACAAGATAACCATATAAGGTTTGTCTCACACAGAGATTGTGATTGTGAGCTGATTATTCAACTTATTATAAACTTGTGGTTGCATTACTTGGAAATATATATATAATCATACACTATTGATACTATAGAGTACTTAGATTATAAAGGTGATTATACAAGCTCTTTATTAGAGACTTGTTTCACACAGTGTTGTGGTGAAGTGATACTTATTTAAGAGACTTCTTCCCAGTGAGGTTGGTACAAGGTCTTTGAATAATACTAAGAGAGTAAAGTGGAGTTAAGTGACTATACAAGTCTATAGTATAGACTTGTCTCCCATTAAAGTGGGATAAGGTAATTTATTTACTTTTTTAGGTTACTGATTTAATAAGACAGGATGTCTACATTAGATTACTTTATTACACAAGGAAAATCCCTTGATAAGACTGGTAAAGACTTAGAAGAATGGTACCTGACAAAGCATTAGCTGCAGAAGAGAAAAGATTAGAAGCTGTTGCTGAGGAAAGAAAAGCTGCTGCAGAGGAGAAAAAAGCTGCTGCTGAACAAAAAAGACTAGACAGAGAAGCTGATGCTGCTGCTGAACAAAAGAAATTGCAGATGCAGGTGGAAGAAAGGAGATTTGAGGCAGAGCAAAAAAGACTAGACAGAGAAGCTGCTGCTGCTGTTGAACAAAAAAGATTAGACAGAGAAGCTGAACAAAAAAGATTAGACAGAGAAGCTGCTGCTGCTGTTGAACAAAAAAGATTGGACAGAGAAGCTGAACAAAAAAGATTAGACAGAGAAGCTGAAGAGAGAAAAGCAATATGAGAACATGAATTTGAGTTAGAGAAATTGAAATTGACAAGTATGAGTAATGTTAATCAGGCATCTAGTGGTAGTGGTAAACCCTTTGTTTACAAGGTCAAGGTACCAGCGTTCAACTCTGCCAGTGACGATATAACATTCTGGCTTGAGAGATTTGAACGTGCTTGTCGAGCTCATAATGTAGATAAATAACAGTATGTGAATCAGTTGTCTGAAAATCTAAAAGGGAATTCTCTGAATAAGTTGTGGTTGGTTGAAGAGGCCGACAAGGATAACTATGATGTTATCAGGTCAGCCTTGATAAGGAAGTATCAGTAGTCAGAGGAAGGTTACCGTCTTTTGTTTAAAACAATGAGACCTGAGACAGGTGTAGAATTCTCAGAATTCATTGCAAAAGCACGTCTTACATTTTCACGATGGATTGAATTATCCAAAACACAGAAAACATTTGAGGTTCTTACGGATTTATTACTCCGAGACAAGATCATGTCTTCGGTGAATAAACCATTCCTAGAATTTTTACATGAGCGTAAACCAAGTACATTAAAACAAATGGAAGAATATTGTGACCAATATGTCACGGCACACCCTGACGTAATTCTAAGCAACACTAACATTAAAGAGGGTATGCCAGTTGCGTCAGCAACTCAATACAATAATAATTACTCACACAAGTCCCAAGGAGCTCAAGATAAATCTCACAAAAAGGTTAATTGGAATAGTTATCAAAACCAAGTTAACCATTCAAATCAGGGTTCTTCTTCGAAGACCTGGAATCGCGCTGACAGTCCTCGACACAGGGGTGCCCATAATTATAGAAATTTCCGAAAAGGGAGTAACTATAGGAACTACCCAAGTTCGTCCTGGAAACAACAAAACCAACATTACAGGGATACTCATTATAATGAGTATGATGATTACGATCATGAACATTATGATTCAAACCCAGATAGGGGTTATAACAGAGGAAATAATAATTACAGAGGCAATTATAACCGAGGTAGATCACAACACAAAAGACATGGTAAATCTCATTACCAGGCTCACTCTGCACAACAAGAGTTCAATGAAGCCGGTAATCAAAATAATGATAAGAAAGACTCTAGTAATGTAGGATGTTCTGCTTTTGATTTTAGTAGAGCATCTCAGTGCTCCCAATGCAAAACGTTATTCGATCCAACCACGGTTTCTACTTTAAGCTGTGGTCATCCTCTTCCTGCTCTTCCGGCGTCAGTCGCACATGATGGAAGAGGTGCTCTTGTCCTGAATAGAGGTCTAGTAGATGGTACTCCGGTCTCAATTCTTTTCGATTCCGGGTGCACAACCATTGGAGTGAGGCAGTCACTCATAGATCCTTCTCGAGCCACTGGCAAAGTAATCAAATGTGTAACATTTGGTGGCACATTAGAGAAATACTCTACTGCGATCATTAGGATTGCTACTCCTTTCTTTACAGGAGATGTACACGCATGTCTTCTTCCGAATCCGATCGCTGACCTCATCATCGGTCGCATTCATGGAGTGAAAGAATGCACTCCGCAACAAATTATTGATTGGGAAAATAGGAATATGCAAACTGCTAATGCAGTAGTTACTAGGGCTCAAGCTCTTAACATGCCGCAATCTTCACCTACTGAAGGTAATGATGCGCAGATCCAAGATGATCCCTTGGAAATTTCTCGTGATTCATTTATGAAACAGCAGGAAGATGATCCTACTCTTAAAAAAATTCTTTACGCTAGCAACAAAAGGTGATCCGAATAAAGACACAAATCGTAAATCTTGGGTTACGATGAAGAATGGCGTACTTGTGCGTATGGTACAAGACTCCGCTAAGTCCGCTCATTCCCAAATTCTAGTGCCCAAAAATATGAGAGT
The DNA here is from genome assembly GCA_024509875.1 of Oreohelix idahoensis. Classification (NCBI taxonomy): domain Eukaryota; kingdom Metazoa; phylum Mollusca; class Gastropoda; order Stylommatophora; family Oreohelicidae; genus Oreohelix; species Oreohelix idahoensis. Next base: position 177,883 of record JAMPIV010002361.1, read on the forward strand.
TAAAATCTTACAGCACGCTCATGATTCTCAGTGTGCTGGGCATATGGGTTTTTCCCGTACTAAATCTAGAGTTCTTGCGTCTTTCTTTTGGCCTTTTGTGAACAAGGACATACGATCCGTATTGTCGATCTTGTAAAGTATGTCAAGAAGTTAAATCCAAAGGTCCACGCCATGCTGCACCTATTCAGGCTGCATATATTCCAATTCGACCATTTCAAAAGATGGCGATAGACATCATCGGTCCATTTAAAATAAAGTCTGCTAGAGGACACCAATTTATCTTGACGTGTGTTGACATGTGCACACGTTGGCCAGAGGCTGTTCTTCTAAAGAGCATAACTACTGCTGATATTGCAGATGCTCTTTGGTTAATATTTTCTCGTCTGGGATTTCCAGCAGAAATATTATCGGACCATGGTACCCAACTCATATCGGATACTATGTCTCAAGTAATGTCGACTCTTAAGATAGAGAGGTCTTTAAGTAGTATTTATCATCCTATGTCTAATGGGATGTTAGAACGTCTGAATAGAACTCTGAAAAACCTACTAGGTAAGATAACTGAAGATCATCCTCAGGATTGGGACAGAGTTTTACCCGCGGCTCTCTTTGCATATAGAGAGATCGCCAACGAACATACAGGATTTTCTCCCTTTGAACTTGTCTTTGGCGCGAAACCGCGAGGTCCTATGTCCTTACTTCATGATCTCATAACTGCTGATAATATTGTCGATGACACAAAATCCTCTTACGAATATGTCATTGCGCTTAGACACAAGATTATTGAAGCATGCAAATTGGCAACTGCTTCTTCTGAATTTGCCAAACAGAAGGCAAGGCAATTTGCCAATAAGAAGAGATGCTTGCGACAACTTTGTCCAGGAGACAAAGCATTTGTCTTGCTACCTTGTAGGGAAAACAGACTTCTTATTTCTTGGAAAGGTCCATATGATGTAATATCAAAAGTTTCCGATGTCGACTATATTGTCGATATTGATGGGAAGCATAAAACTTTCCACATCAACATGCTTACGGAATTCCATGAACGTCCGGATTATTTACAACCTGTTTTCCAGGCAACGGACGATTCTCCAGTCCAACATGGGCATTACTCATCACTGTCAGTAATACAGGATGAGGAAACGAGTTTCTCGGATGTGAATTTGCCTTTTCCGATGATTCCACTTCATTCTAATGAATCATGGAAAGATGTTGCGATTTCTCCCGAATTATCTAAAGGAGAACAGAAACAAGTTTCTACTATGTTACAACAATTTCAGGATGTCCTTACTGACATTCCTGGTCAAACTGATGACATTGAACATGACATTATTCTTACTGACCATAATCCTGTAAGGGTCAGACCGTATCCTATCCCGATACATTTTCAAGCACAGGTTGAGAAAGAGTTGGATGAGATGATAGATTTAAAAACAATTGAACCTGTCAGGAGACAGTAGATTTTTTGGATTCTATCAAAGAAGAACTTAGCATAGAAAGAGAAATATTGCGAAACGATGTGGTCTATCTTTCAGATATATTTGAAAAGTTAAATGAGGTTCTTCTTAAGCTATAAGGAAATGAGATCAGTCTGATTAAAGTGAAAAGAATTAAAATGGGGTTCATCAACAAATTGACATTATATAAAAATAATCTTAGTCGCCGAGAACTTTCTCATTTTCCATGTTTACTGCAGTTAGGTGGAGACAGGCTTAAAGATTCAGATTTAGAGGTTTATTGCAGTCATTTGGACGCTATTAAAAATGATATAAGCATAAGATTTAAAGACTTGCAAGAACTAATAATACCGGATTGGATGATTAATCCGTTTGAATCAGATGTGGAACAAGTTAGTCAACATTTACAAGAAGAATTAATTGAGCTACCAAATGACTTCGAGGCAAAAGCTCGATTCAGTCACACACATTACGAAAAATTTTGGATCCAGCAGTGGCTTGCGTATCCCGTTCTTTGGTGTGAAACTAAAAATTGCTAATTACAGCATTCCCAACGTCGTATTTGGTGGAGAAGGGGTTCAGTGCAGTAGTGTTGCTACTACAAAAGCAACGAAACCGACTGCAGATATGTAACAGAGGATTTTAACAAACTTAGAACCAAATATTACAAAACTGCCTGAGTCACACCAAGCGCAAGGATCTCATTAAGCTTCATTAGTAAGTGAATTTTTATATAATTATATCATTATTATCAACTAATAGTTTTTTTAATTTTTTCATGTTTAAAGTTTTTACATAAGGAGAGGCTTTAATATTCAGATTTGAAGATATATATGCAGTCATTTAGGCGCTATTAAAATGATATGATTATGATAGTTATAGAATTGTAAGAACTAATATTATATCATTTGCTCCGCCAATTTGTAATTCAAGGATAATGAACTTGTGGTGTATATAATTCCGTACTTAAACACATATTTAATATAACTAGGCTTTTATAAATGTGCTTTCTCTTTTTCTTTATATTATAAGAAAAGATAACTCATTAACTGCATTGCTTTTTTAAAAGTATAGTGGAATATATGTATTTATGTGTGTGTGTTTGTGTATACACGAAAAAGAGCAAGGGGATGCTAAAAGGGCGGGGGGCTTTTTAAAATATTAGTTGTTAAAAGGGGGCGTTGCTACTTTCAGGGTTGAGAAACACTGGTCTACCTCAATGACCTGGTTGCTGAACTACCACATGGAATGAAAGTGGCAATGTACGCTGATGACCTGGTAATATGGTACACAGATGAGCATGCAACAGTGACCACCAAACTGCTACACAGAGCTATAGATGCCTTAACCTCGTGGGAAAATAGATGGTGTGTCAGCATCAACACAGACAAGTGCAGCACTACGCTCTTCACCCTCTCTCCCAAACAAAAAGCTGGTGTCATCAAGATAAATGAAGAGCTCCTGAGAGAAGATAAACAACCCACCTATCTCGGAGTTACATTCGATTATAGGCTGACATGGAAGCAGCACATCAACAAGGCAGCAATAAAGGCCAGGAGGAAGTTAGCCATCCTGAGAAAACTAAGTGCAACCACATGGGGAGCCAGCGGGAAAATACTTAGAAAAGTTTACCAGCAGGGCATACGACCACACCTGGAATATGGGTCAGCTGCATGGTGTCTAGCATCAAACATCACATTACAAGAGCTAGATAAGGTGCAAAACCAGGCGCTTAGGGTCATCACGGGGGCAATGAAATCAACGCCTATAGTGGAGATGGAGAAAATGGGGAGGATACAAGCACTGCGAGAACGCAGAGACACGAAAGTGCTAACACAGGCAGAAAAGTTCCTCTGTATGCTAAGCCATCCAATGAAGGACAGATTCTAAAACCTAGCAATAGGGCGATTGAAAAGAAGCAGCTTCATCCACCAGGCCAAACGATTTCGTAGACAAACCTCAGACCTGCCTGAAGTTGACAGCCCCCTAAAGTCTGTGCCAGAACAAACCCCTTTGAGAGAAGAGCCTGGACTACCAATACACATCCAGACAAAAGTGAAAGGAATATTCGACAGGGATGAACAGAACAGCGTGCAACGTAGGACAGTCACTCTCAGTTTCCTGGAAGATGAATACCCACAGGACCTCTGGGTCCGAGTATACACGGATGGGTCAGCACAGAATGCAGTCAAGAATGGAGGAGCAGGAGTGTACATAGAATACCCACACAACACTAGGTATACGGTCAGAGTACCAACAGGGAAATTCTGTAACAACTATGATGCAGAAATCCAGGCAATCAAGATGGCAACTGAGAAACTGTTGAACACCAATCTCGGTCCACAGCCTGTGGTATTCCTGACAGATGCAAGATCAGCACTCCAAGCACTTCAGTCCAGAAAACTGCCAGGTATACAAGCCCTACTTTCTGAACTGTGCAACCAGTGCAGGGTCGCCATGCAATGGATACCGTCTCATTGTGGAATACCAGGAAACGAGAGAGCAGACCGACTGGCTGAAGAAGGTGCTGCAGACGAGCAACCGGATGTACCAGTTACGTACCATCAAAAGAAAAAGATGATCAAATCAATCAGAAAGCCACCAACACCAAAGCAGGATGACTACCAAGCTATGAACAGATCAGAACAAATTGTCATTCTGCGCCTCAGAACAGGACACAACCGACTCCGCAGCCACATGTGTACAAAATTCAAGATTGGCAATTCAGCCATGTGTACATGTGGACAGGCACCCCAGACTGCGGAACACGTACTTCAAGATTGCCCCGAATATGATATATTGAGGCAAACCCACTGGCCCAGAGAAACAACACTGGAAGCAAAACTATACGGACCTCTGTATGAACTACAAAAGACAGTGAAGTTTATACAAGAAACAACATTGCAGATATAGACAATATATTTCAAGCGAACAAAAGAAGAAGAAGAAGAAGATGTTACCGACTACCTGACATTTCTGTTCCACTGTTCCACAATAACATAATTAGGTACAAGACAAAATGACAATACGTGATGAGAGGTCACAGCAAATGGGTCTGAAAATACACAGGAAAAACAAAATATAATGAGAATAAATGCAGGAAAATCTCACTACTGCACTTGAAGAAAAAAACAAGTTCAAAATGTAGAACCATTCACGTACCTTGACAGCAATACAGACAAAGCTGAGAGGGACAGAACATGATATCAAAATAAAATACAAAAATCCAGCGGGGCCTTTTATTGCATTGGGAAATATATGAGGATCAAAAGAAATCTGGTCCAACACAAAAATCAGAATTTTCATTTCAGATGTCAAGTCAGTCTTATTGTATGGCTCTGTCAAGTCAGTCTTATTGTATGGCTCTGTCAAGTCAATCTTATTGTATGGCTCTGTCAAGTCAGTCTTAGTGTATGGCTCTGTCAAGTCAGTCTTATTGTATGGCTCTGAAACATGGAGAACAACAAAAACAGCAACCAATAAGTTAGAGACTTTCATAATGGGTGCTAGTATAGTATTGCAGGATCGACATGGTGTGGTAACCAATGTGAGACTGTTGACGAGAATCAGGCAAGCGCATATGGAACCAGGAACAAGAAAACGAACGCTGGAGACAGAAATGGTGAGGTAACCAATGTGGAACTGTTGACGAGAATCAGACAAGCGCATATGGAACCAGGAACAAGAAGACGAACGCTGGAGACAGAAATGGTGAGGTAACCAATGTGGAACTGTTAACGAGAATCAGGCAAGCGCATATGGAACCAGGAATGAGAAGACGAACGCTAGAGACAGACATGGCGAGCTAACCAATATGGAACTGTTGACGAGAGTCAGGCAAGCGCACAGGGAACAAGGAATGAGAAGACGAACGCTAGAGACAGACATGGCGAGCTAACAAATGTGGAACTGTTGACGAGAATCAGGCAAGCGCACATGGAACAAGGAATGAGAAGACGAACGCTAGAGACAGACATGGCGAGCTAACCAATGTGGAACTGTTGACGAGAGTCAGGCAAGCGCACAGGGAACAAGGAATGAGAAGACGAACGCTGGAGACAGACATGGCGAGCTAACCAATGTGGAACTGTTGACGAGAATCAGGCAAGCGCATATAGATATGGAACCAGGAATGAGAAGACGAACGCTGGAGACAGACATGGCGAGCTAACCAATGTGGAACTGTTGACGAGAATCAGGCAAGCGCATATGGATATGGAACAAGGAATGAGAAGACGAACTCTGGAGACAGACATGGCGAGTGTGGTGGTTTTTGATGTTATGCAATGTTGTTGTTCTGTAGTACTATTGTACTGAATGAGGTCAGCTGTGAAGGCCCCTGATTATAACAAAGTTTGGGTTGAGTTATCAGGACACCTTTCTGCTACCACCTTATGACCTCAATCAGACCTATTCTTGACTAGTATGTATGATAGCTACGTTTAATGTCTAGGGTTATGCAAGTGTGGTGTGATGGTAATTAATTACACAAACACACACACAAACACCAATATTAATCTATGTGATCAAATCAACCAACACCGGTTGTTAAAAGTTAGTAATATACAATTTTTTTCTATAACTTTACTAGTCCTATACCTAAGATTCTTTTGGTTAGGACTGTCAAATCACATGAGATCAATTTAAATATATACATAAATAATAGGCATACTTAATTAAATAAAAGAGGACAATTTGTCCTTAATCATATATATATATTGTAGTTTTTATGGTATTGTAAATTTTCTAGCTATTTCTAAAGTGTTATGAGCTGGCTGGTTGGGGTGTTAACATCACGCCCAGTCTTTGTCCCAATGTTTCATTTCTCTTGATACACTTTATTTCTTGACAGATAGTCTTTATTTATATTTCCTTTTCAAGTTTATGAAGTAGAAAAGTTGATAAATTCTCCTCGTGCCAGGGCTTGTTTACTTAACTGGCATTGGAGGATTGAACATAGATGTATAATCTGCCAACAGCCACTGTTGATCTTGTCCCAAAAGAAATAGGGTAGGCCGCGAGTACCTCTATCTCTGCTGTAGTAACTTTTTCACACAGGAATCTGGCACCTGACTAGTGCCAGACAAAAACCCTGTAACATGAAAATTATGTTCTGTCTTAGCATAATACCTAATCCACCAATTTTACAAACAATACAATATTTAACCTAAAAGACCTGGATCAGATCTCTCTGACCAACTCAGCACATCTCCATAAAATGAGGTAACACTTTGTACAAGTTTTCATATTCCTCTCCCTAATATCTGCAACGCCTCTGCTATTCTCAATGATCTTTTTCCATACAATGTGATAGGTGATGTGATTCCTGGTGACAATCTATAAATATTTTACTACTATCTCTCTGGTAGCTTGATAACATGATGGAACAACAAATAGACTTGTATAAATCTACTAATGTATTCTTTACTTACAGTCGTAATGTTTTCTTCATTACCCAAGTCAAACAACATAATTAATAGTATAAATAATGTTAATAATTTCGGTCTTACCACAATTCAAAGAATACACACACAGGAACGTTGAATTAGCACAACCTCAGATGTACTGCTTGCTGGACTATGGCGCCCTTATACTTTTTATTAATTATATCTATATTCAAGGCACGACACACTTCTCAGCTCTCAAGCGTCCTGCTTCTATGAACAGTCTTCGTGAAAATGGCACCGAGCCTTCAACTTTCCCAGTAATCTAAACGGTTTCGACCAATGAGATCTAACTACTAAGTTTGTCAATTCAAATTTTTAAATCTAAGGTCCAATTTTGGTCCAATGTTAGTGTACTTCTGTCGGTCTGTCCGTCCAAACTTGGCATTCGTCAAAAATAGACTTGGTTTTGGCCTAACTCTACAAAAAAAAATATTCAGTTTGAGCCATCCCATAATTTCTTTCCCCCTTTCAAACTCCCCTCCAAATCATATTACATTTTCCTCTCAGTCCTAACGTTCCCCTCTTTTGGACTTTGCCCTATCCTCTCAAGCCTGTTTTCAACAACTCGTGCAAAAATACGTTACCGGTAGCGAATGTCAGAACACCAGTGTGTTTGTCACTGTGTCTGTGACTATCTAGTATTATGACCATATCTTGGCTGTTAGTTGGACTATAGGGTAAATGAAACCATATTATTGGTCAGGAGACACTATGGCACCCGAATATATAAGTTTTATGAGCCTATGTATAATGGTTCAAAATTCCATAATTTTTTCCATGTTAGTCTTCAATAATATTGAAATCTATAAACTACCCCCTGTTCACTTCTTTCTACCGCTATTTTCAAACTAAAAACGATAGTCTCCCGTATTACGTCAGAAATACGTCAGTTTTATAAGAGCTAAGGTTGTTTGCGTGACCCAATTGCCGAACATATTTTGAATTTGTGTCGTATTTTCAAACGGCTAACGACACTATCGCGTTTTCGCTAGGTTTTAGATTCCAACCACGCGTGCAGACGGTATCATTTTTCTGTCTCTCCCCTCTTTTACTCCGTCTGAACGAGTAGGCTTTTCGTGTCATGTTATAAATAGTTTTTCAAGGACACTAGAAAACGATGGTACCATCTTTTTCACAATACTGTCTGCTAAAATCAACGCGCTTGCGGCGTGGGTGAAGACGAAACTTCATGAATCCACTATTTTCATTTCTACCTTATTTTTATACTTACAATTAATAATTCTATCGGTGTATCAATGTACATCATCACACATCTCCCCACTTAAGAACATGCCTGAGGCTAGTTCCAAACACAGTGATACACATAGATAAAATTACCTCCTACGCCTGCTGAATACTCTGATTTGGATCACAGGGATGCCTACTGAGGAAATCTGCACCCACGTTCTGTGACCCCGGAATATATTTAATAGTGAATGAATATGGCTGTAGGAGTAATGACCATCGTAATAAACGAGCATTCTCATGCTTTGCCTGTGATAAGAATACTAGGGGCTGATGATCCGTCTGGACCACAAATGTTCTACCATATAGATAGATCTGGAACTTACGTATCGCCCAGATTAAAGCTAGACATTCTTTCTCGCTTGTTGAATAGTTTTGCTCCGCTTTGTTCAACCTGCGGCTAGCATAAGCAACTGGGTTCAGCTCCCCGTCTGGTGACGATGACCTTTGCAACAACATAGCCCCCAGGCCTACATTGCTTGCGTCACTTCTCACCACAAATTCTTGACTCAAATCAGGTAATTTTAAGATTGGCTTGCTTGTAAGTTTTTCCTTTAACTCTTGGTATGCCAATTCACACTGGGCTGACCAAAGAATTCTATCAGGATTTCCTTTGAGAGTTAAATCCGTCAGAGGCGCACAAATAGAGTTAAAATTTTTGATATATTTCTGTAAGAATCCACACAAGGACACGAAAGATCTCACATCTTTCTTGGTTTGTGGCCGCGGTGCTTTCTTTAATTTCTCGAGATTCTTGGGGTCAGGGGTCATGTTACCCTGATATACAGTATGTCCCAAGAACTCCAACTCTTTACAACCAATACAACATTTTGTTGGTCTAGCCGTCAAATTAGCCACTCTCAGTCTATCAAACAGCATAGTCAAAGAGTTAATGTGTTCCTCAAATGTTTCCGTAGCAATAAGGATATCATCCATAAAATTTGTGATGCATGGGTTATTCAGGGGATCCAACAATTTTCGCATCATCCTAGAAAACACACTTGGAGCATTTTTCAACCCAAATGGCAACATGTTGAATTCATAATGTCCTTCCGAAGTGCTAAACGCTAAATACGGTCGGACCTCAGGCTTTACTGGAATCTGATAATAGCCTTTGCTAAGATCCACCTTAGAAAAATATTTTGCCTTGTTCAACCTGGCAAATAGCTGATTTGTGTCCGGTAATGGATCCATCTGATTTTCTGTGACAGCATTCAGTTTTCTGTAATCTATACACAGACGATGTTCCCCAGAGGGTTTCCTCAGCAAAACCACACTGGAACTATACGGAGATTCGCTATGAGAAATAATTCCTTCTTTCAATAGGTACTCAATCTCCTCTTTCAAAGCTTTCTCCTTGGCAAACGGGATCGTGTAGGCTCTCATACAGATCGGTGTTGGGTCTACTAGTTTCATATCATATTCCAGCAAATTCGTGTGCCCCGGTTTGTCCGTTAACACGTCCGTATGATCAGTCAGAACCTTTTGAACCTGTTCCCTCTGTTTTTTTCGTCAAGTGTTTACTGACTTTTACATGTGCAGGGGTCTCACATGTTTTCAGGGGGTACTCATGAGAGATGAGTGGTTCCTTTTTCATCCCCGTTGCTATCGACAAGGACATTAAGTGTGTTCCTTCCTGGATTTCCCTGTCCAGATACTTCTTTAGAAGGTTCACATGATATATTTTCTCTTTCCCCTTCTTGTCGATTTTATAATTTGTTCTAGACACCTTCTCTAGAACAGTATATGGACCTTGCCATCCAATTTGTAATTTGTTATGGCTGCCGGGCAGTAGAAGAAGCACCTTCTCTCCCACAAATAGTTCTTTATCCTTAGCTTTCTTATTAAAATAGGTAGCATGTTTTTTCCTGGTTTGTCTGAGATTATCATTTGCAAGTTTCCAGCCAGTTTTAAGACGAGTGGTCAGCTCGTTCACATATTGATATGATGAGGTAACAGTCTCTTTTGCCTTCTCATCTGTCCATGTCCTCAATAAGGCTTCCAATGGACCTGTGATTGGCCTCACAAATAATAGGGTTGCGGGTGCCATCCCGGTTGAATTATGTGGAACTTTCCGATACGCAAACAACGCAGCGGGCAGAAATTGGTCCCACGTATCATGTTTCTAATGTGCCAGCTTTCTCAGGATAGAAGTGAGAGTCCCGTTGAACCTCTCCACCTGGCCGTTCCCTTGGGGAAGATACGGACTACAATGAAAGTGCCTGGCTCGGAAGATCCTGAAAACTTCCTCCGTTAGTTTCCCCATGAACTGTGAGCCATTATCAGTCAAGATTTGATGCGGGAATCCTAACCTAGTGAATATTGCAAGTAATGCCTCTGCGACATGCTTCGAATCAATTGACGACAGGGCTACTGCCTCTCCCCACATAGAACAAGTGTCTACCAGAGTAAGGATGTAACTGTTCCTCCTCTTGGTCCGAGTGAGAGGTCCCACAATATCCACTGCAACTCTCTCAAAAGGTGTTCCCACAATGGGCATTTCCCCTAGAGTTGCTGGAGCAGTCCAGTGCTTTGGAGCTACCCTTTGACATTCTGGGCAGGATTTTACATATCTCTTTATATCCTCCGTTATACCTGGCCAGAAATAATGACAAGCTATACGCTGTCCTGTTGCGCTGATCCCCATATGACCACTGAAGGGAATCGCATGTCCTAATTCCAACACTCTCTCCCGATATGAAGTCGGAAGTACCAGCTGGCCATGGCCATTTGTTTCAGTCCCAGTCTTCCTATACAACAATTTGTTCTTCATATAATAGTCCCCTTTGCTTGGAGGTGTGTGGGAGTTATGTAATTTTTTAAAGCAAGGCTTGAGTGTCCTATCCTCCGCCTGTGCCTTCCTCATCTCCTCTGCATGAGTATTTATTGGTTCATCTTCTTCCTTTCTGGATTGTGATCGGGTCTGGACAGCTGCCAAGACCACAGGTCTCTTAGGATTCCCCAGGAAGACATAACGACACCCCAATATCAGAGGGTAGATGGGTGCGTCGATCACTGCTGCTCTGATTACTCCTTCCACATAGCGAGTTTTCACCGTTATCCTGGCAATGGGAAGTGTCATAAGTGGTATGTCCTTGGTCGCCCCTTGTATCTCCACTGTTTCTGAGGTATACTGATCCGGGTTCACCAAGTGCGAACTCACAACAGAATCAAAATCCAAACCGGTATCGTAAAGGCACCTAATGGTGACCCCATTACATACCACATCCTCACACACTGGGGGGTGATAAAGTTCCTGCTGTCCAGTAGGTTTTACCTTTACTTCCTTTTTCCCCCAGCTTCATTGCAGCCAATCCAGCAGGTTTCCTATTACAAACTTTGGTGTCATGTCCTTCCCTCTTACACCATCTACAATATAACCTATCTTGATGAAAAGGTTTTCTTTCATCATATTTCCTGTCATTGAACTATGGGTTTTTATTTCTAACATCATTGCGTGGCCTATCAAAATTTTGCTTACCTTTGTTACCCTGATCTTTGTTGTCAAATCTATTAGAGTTTTGTGGAGCCTTATAATTGTCTACATGTTTCTTTTTGGCGCCAGCTACTTCTGCCTGGGCTGCCTGATACCTCTCAGCAACATTAAGTAACTCACCCAGCCTCTCTGCCCCCTGTTCCATGAGAAACTTTCTCAAGTCTGGAGCCATGGACTCTCTCAATTGCTCAATAAGGATCATTTCTTTAAGATCTTGGGTTTTCCCCAGAGCAGCCCATTTCTCCAAGTACGTCTCTAAACGGGCAGAGAACTGGTGATAGGTCTCACCCGACAGTAGCTTGGCATTCCTAAACTTTTTCCTGTAAAATTCTCCATTCTTTTCATACCTTAGCAAAAGAGCCTGCTTTAACATGTCATAATTGTCTTGGTCATTTTTGCTCATTTTTGCAAACACTTCATAAGAAGCTCCCCTAAGACCCTGAGATAACTTTACACTCCACATTTCTTTCTCTAACCCATAGGTGGTGGCTAAAACCTCAATTCTGGATAGAAATGATTCAATGTCATCGTCCCTCTCAACAAAATGGTCTAAATGGAACACCATAGCTGAGGTTGAGGCTCCCTGACTAGCAGTGGCATCAGAGGTAGAAAGGCTGGCACCATTTTCAGGAGCATTGCTTTGAAACTCAAACTCCCTTAGTCGTAGTTCGTGCTCCCTTTGTAATCTCCTATCTTCTGCTTCCCTTTCGGCAGCCAATCTCTTTTCTTCTGCTTCCCTTTCGGCAGCCAATCTCTTTTCTTCTGCTTCCCTTTGCAGTCGTTTTTCTTCAGCCTCCATTTTCTTTTCTTCAAATTGGAGCCTCTTTATTTCAGCCTCCCTATCCGCCTCCAATGCCCTAGCCTCCTTATCAGCCTCAATCTGCAACCTTTTAATTTCTTTCTCAACTTCTAATTTTCTTTCTGCAGCTAACCTATTCTCTTCTCTTGCAATACATTTATCAACCTCTGCTGTTACATATTGAACCAACTCTGGTCCATCCATATTCATCTCTTTTGCAGCCAGCACAGCAGCAGATCTGAACTTGGCTAAATCTGCCATTCTGTTTCAAACAAATTCTAACAATGTTCTAAGGCAAATTAAAAACTCTGATTAACAATATTAACTCTAAGTACTTAATTAACTACTGGCCGTGACAATTCATCAACCTTTTCCTTCCACTTCAAATATTTTTATTATTGAATCTCTTAATTTTAGGGACCCTATTATAAATGATAAGTTTAAATCCCGCAGACGAGCTACCCAATATATGTGGTGGTTTTTGATGTTATGCAATGTTGTTGTTCTGTAGTACTATTGTACTGAATGAGGACAGCTGCGAAGGCCCCTGATTATAACAAAGTTTGGGTTGAGTTATCAGGACACCTTTCTGCTACCACCTTATGACCTGAATCAGACTTATTCTTGACTAGTATGTATGATAGCTACGTTTAATGTCTAGGGTTATGCAAGTGTGGTGTGATGGTAATTAATTACACAAACACACACACAAACACCAATATTAATCTATGTGATCAAATCAACCAACACCGGTTGTTAAAAGTTA
>JAMPIV010002362.1:0-79322 GCA_024509875.1 Oreohelix idahoensis
ATGACAACTAGTGGAGTAGATTGAACAGGAGACAACATAGTTGGATAGATGAACAGCAGCTGGCCTAGTGGATTTAGATGAAGCCCAGAAGCTGGCCTAGTGGAGGTAGATGAACAGAGAACAACCTAGTGGAAGTAGATGAACAGAGAGACAACATAGTCGAAAGTAGATGAGCAGCCAGAGATGTGCCTAGTGGAGTAGAAGAATCAGAGGGACAAACCTAGTGGCAGTAGATGAACAGGAGACCACCTAGTGGAGTAGATGGAACAGAGACAAACGTAGTGAAGTAGATGGAGACAGATGATGGCGCTAGTGGAAGTAGTATGAATACAGAAGCATGGCTTAATAATAGAAGGTAGATAGAAACAGAAGACCAACCTGAGTGGAAGTAGATCGAAACAGAGACAACCCTATTGAAGTAGATGATGCGAGAGATTGGCCTAGTGGAGTAGATGCACTAGAGACAACCTAGTGGAGTAGCATGAACAGGGAGACAACCTAGTGGGATGTAGATGACAACGAGAGGACAACGTAGTGAAGTAGATTAGCTAGAAGATGGCCCTAGTGGGTAGTATATGAACAGAGCTGGGCTTAGTGGAGTAAGATGAACAGAGACAACCTAGTGGAGTAGATGAACAGCAGACAACGCTAATGGAGTAGATGAGAGCAATAGACAAACCTAGTGGAGTAGATGAAACAGGACAACCTAGAGGAGTTAAGATGAACAGAGACAAAACACTAGTGGAAAGGCCAGATTGAAAATCAGAGCATGGGCCTAGTGGAGTAAGATGACACAGAGACAATCTATTGGAGTGAGATGAACAGAGCCACTCATAAATGAAAGTTTTTTAGATGAACAGAGCTGGCGCTAGTGGAGTAGATGAAACACAGACAACATAGCTGGGATGATAGAATGAACGAGAACAAACCTAGTGGAAGTAGATGAACATAGAGTCAACCGTAAGCGAAGTAGATGAGCAGAGTATGGCCTTGTAGTGGAGTAAGAGGAAGCAGAGACAGACATAGTGGAGTGGATGAACAGAGACAACCTAGAGCATAAGAAGTGAAAAAAGCTGGCCTAGTGGAGCTAAAAAAAAAGGATGAAACAGAGCTGGCCTAGTTGGAGTAGATGAACAGAGACAACCTAGTGGAGGTAGATGAAACAGAGGACAACTACCTAGTGAGTTAGATGAACAGAGACAAACCTAGTGGAGTCAGATGAACAAGACAACCTATGTGAAGTATGATGAACACAGACAATTCACCTAGTGGGATGTAGATGAAACAGAGACAACACGTAGTGAAAAAGTAAGATGAGCAGAGATGGCTATAGTGGAGGTAGGATGAACACAGAGAACAAACCTAGTGGAGATAGATGAAACAGATGACAAACCTAGTGGAGTAGATGAAACGAGACAATCGGAGTGAAGTAGATGAGCAGAGATTGCCTAAGTGGAAGTAAGATGATACAGAGCTGGCATAGTGAGTAAGCATGAACAAGAGACAACCTAGTGGAGCTAGCATGACTCAGAGACACACCTAATGTGTAGATGACACAGAGACAACCATAGTGAGAGTAGATGAAACAGACAACTAGTGGAGTAGATGAAACAGAGACAACCTAGTGGAGTAGATGAACAGAGCTGGCCTAGGGAGTAGATGAAACAGAGACAAACCTAGTGGAGTAAGATGAACAGAGACAACCTAGTGAATGTAGATGAACAGAGCTGGCCTAGTGGAGTAGATGAAGCAGAGACAACTAGTGGAGTAGATGAACAGAGACAACCTAGTGGAGTAGATGAATGAGAACTGTAACCTAGTGGAGTAGATGGAACAGAGACAACATTGTAGTTGAAGTAGATGAACAGAGGACAACCTACGTGGAGTAGATGAACAGAGACGAACCTAGTGAAGTAGAATGAGAACAGAGCTGGCACTAGTGGAGTAGATGAACAGAGACAACCTAGTGGAGTAGTATGAACAGAGACAACCTAGTGATTGTAGATGAACAGAGACAACCTAGTGGAGTAGATGAACAGAGACAACCCTAATGGAGTAGATGAACAGAGACCAACCTAGTGAGTAGATGAGCAAGGAGATGGTCTTGTGGAGTTAAATGAACAGAGTTGGCCTAGTGGAGTAGCTTAACAGAGATGGCCTAGTTGAGTAGATGAACAGAGATGGACGTATGGGGAGTAGATGAGCAGAGATGTCCTAGTGGAGTAACTAAACAAAGATGCGCTAGTGGAGTAGCGGTTGAACAGAGATGGTCTTGTGAGTAGATGAACAGAAGATGGCATTGTGGAGTAGGTAAACAGAGAAATGGCCTAGTGTGGAGTAACTAAAACAAGCAGTATTAAGAGATTACGATAATCTGGCACCTAAATTGCTCAAGTATGTTTTTAGATCTCTTCACTTTGTTGACGTAGTGAACAGCGAGTGAGAAAATAAAGGGCAGGACATTATTAACAAAATCTGTTGTATTGCTGTAAAATGTTAATAATTTTTATGGATTTCTTTGTGATTCCTGTGTACTTGTTTCATTGCCTGGAAATAGTGAATGAATAAGAAAGAAATGTTCTTGTCTAATGTATAACTTTACCTGCTAAACAAAAAAAAAAAAAAAGAAAGAAAAATGAGGCTTAATGAAATCTCTGAAAGTAAAAAAAAGCAGGATTTCTAATGAAACATTTATTTATTTATAGTAATACTGTATCTGTACATATACAACTAACAATGTGCTTATGTTTTGTATCACACTGGTTTGTTTTAAATTCTGTGTGTACAGATTTCTGGATACTGACATTATTATTTAATATTTCTTTGAACATAAATTAATAACAATTTCTGTATGATTTTAATGGTTGTTTATATATGTGTAATAATTTTCTTTGACTTAGTTACAGCTTTGTTGATGAAGACTAAAACTTACAAGGATTAATATACATATTTTTTAAATGGCCAGGATTTTAAAAAAGACATTATTATGTTCTTACACATTTGAGCTTGTATGCGCGCTCACCGTGCTGTGATAATAAGACTAGAGAGGCCTTATGTCTTGGCTATTTTTAAGTCATGCAGTTGACACTTTTAAATAATATCAATGAAACACATGAAGTTAAATAATAATACTAACAGCGATGAGACAAGAGCCAGTGTTAAAAATGTATGGTGTGATGTGAAAAACTCTAACAGTTGAATGTGCCGCAGTTTTTGAAAAAAGTAAAACTTTGAATATCTAACACTTGCTGAAGAATACAAAGTTTTTTAATTGATAACAGAAGTACATCGATATGAAATTTAAGGAGCAGGTTTAGGTAAAGCACACAGACGTGCTAAATGTCTTAAGCTATTAAGATTCACGTCACTAGGCAAGAATAAGACACACATGGAGAGTGGCAAAGTGGAATTTAGGTTGCTGTTGCTGAAATAGGGCTCTGCTAGAGCTTGTTGGCTTGTTGCTGTTTTGCAGCCAATGCCAAGCTGATTAGTTTGGCATTAGCTACAGTGTAGACAAGGGTTTTCATGAAGGCTATTCTGCAGCTTGCTGAGGTTGGAGTCTGATTCCAATTTCTTTTCTGGCATTCCATCCTGGGCCCAGCATGCAATGAATGAATCCTGGACGTGATTTTAAGCTCTAGCAGGGAGAAATAGCTAAGAGCTGCTATTCTCCACCATCCATGGGGGCTTTCCTAATTAATACGCAGGGCTAAAATTACTGTGCTCTCTCTCCAAAGAATTGTCATAGAGCCATCTCCCTGTTTCCCCATCATCTGTTATCTATCCATTGTGGGTTCCTCATGCATGCAGTAAACCCAATTGTAGCCAGAGTTAAGTCTGGTTCTCGAGCGATTCCCCCAAGCTAAAGTATTGTGGGCAATGCTGGGGTTCTCAAAAACATAATGCCACCACAGTAAAAAAAAAAAAACAAACAAAAAAACCATGGTTATTTTTACCACAAACCATTCTGATGCGGCTATTTGATCGCCTGAACGTTAGCTAAGCAGCTTGAGAGGACTCTGGAAGTTGCTCTGTTTCAGGATTGCACCACATGGAGGGTGCTACGGGGTCTAGGTATAGTACAGCACACTAACTCTGGAATTCACATAGGAGCCATGTGAATTCCTTTGCATCCTGGCAAGAGTAGATTTTTAAAAATTAGGACAAGCAAAGTGTTCTACACTTCATTACATGCATCCTGTACATTTCATCAATGCTATGAAAAAAAGTTGGAAATATTAGTTTTTCTCCCCCGTCTCTGCCATTGTCATGTGAAAGACTTTGCTTGGCTGACACAATAGCATGGGGGGGGGGGGGGGGGGGGTGGAGGGGGTTTATTCATGGGATTCCATAAATGCCTTACATTGTTATTTATGTTTATTCTTATACATATTTTTGGTTTAACTATTGCTCTAGAATTTTTAATACAGTTAACTTTTTTCATTCCATTATATGACATTCATTACTCACCTTTTCTTCTCCTCCCTTTTCAGTTACTCTGTGGAGCATACACCCTCTTGTGCCTGTGCCAATCTCCGTTTCAAGGTCTTTCTATGTTTTCTTTATCTCTTTCATGTATAATGCTTTCTTCATATATTTGTACAAGCTTCGTCTATTTAATTCGACATGTTATCGTCAGTGTTAACATACGGCTGTGAAAGTTGGAAAATAACAAAATCATTGGACGAACTAAGCTGAATACAATTCGAGAACAAATGTCTTAGGAAAACTCAAGGGAACATCAGTTTGGAAAGAATTCAAGACTAATCGACAAATAAAGAAGACTCTATAGCAGAAATATGTCTCCGACTATACAAAGCGAAAAGACGATGGTCGCCATAATACCGGTCATGTCCTACTATTAAACGAATGCAAAACAACAGAATACCACTACAGGCGCTCACTTGGAATTCCTGAGGGTAAGAGGAAAAAAGGAAGACCAAATAAAAACTTAGAAGAACAATTAATAAGAGAAGGAAGAACGATGGGCCCCTAAATAATGTGCATAGAGTTTAAGATGAGTGCGTGCACAACGAAACAACCTTCGGAGCAGCACTGGGTTTCTTTTCGCCTTCTATGCGCCGTGTTTGGTGTCTTAAAGGAATTTATTATTATTATATATATTGTCAGTCTCCTCCTCTCCTACACTCCGGATACGACCCCATAAATAACATAAAAGACATTTTGTCTTTTTTATATTGCTCCTTACAGAGCATGGAGCCTGTCCTGCAGTTTTCATTTTTGCTGCCGTCACTGCCACCTGTGCAATTTTTCCTGGTTTGTTTAGTTTTAGAAGATTATAGGTGACCAACCTGGAGATTTTTCCAAGGGTGAAAGGAGGGGAGTCAACAGTCCATTCTCTTTTCATCTTTCTCTGATCCACGTCATTATCCCTCTTTGATAGAGGACTCTCTTCCACCTTGGATGAATGGATTGAAATATTTGGTTTGGATGACTTGTTCATACTGTTGAAGTTTTTGTTGTGGCTGTTAGTATCCACATGATAGTGTCAACAGCCCCACACTATCCTTCCTTAGTTTCCTCTTATAATTTACCTAGTAGGATACAGTGCTGCTACTATTGCTTCCCTTTTAGCTGAAGTAACATACTTGTATAGCTGCTTCAGAGGTGTGGGTTCCCAAAAAGACATTTTTAATCTTCATGTCGCCCATATTGGCTCATAAATTTTGAGAAAATAATGTTGATCCCGGTATTAAAGTATTTCTAAGTTTAAATTTGGTTCATACTAAGCTGTGATGCCATTTAGAATGTGTTACAGTAATGCACATGATGTTTTTTCTGACATTTTAAATTTTGCATGTGACTGTCATTACTGCCTTGTTCGGATGAAGATAAAGCTTAGATATGCATCATTATTGGAGTTTAATTTTATCACTAGGGCGTGATGTTAAAACGTGTGTCAGACTGGCTAAGTTGTTAGATCACTTGCCTCTCAGTCGTTAAGTAACCATATTCCAGGATCAAAACCCAGCTGTAATTGGGCACCTGATACCACCCTTGAGTTAAGAAAGGCAGAGAGGAATGGAACTGGTCACCATCACCTCATAAGGCTAGACCTAGTATAATGAAGTCTCTTACATCTCACTCCCCTAAGGCAGTATATGTTATGGGACTTACCTTGACCTTTTTGTGATGTAAAACAGTTTTGTGGAAATTCTGTTGGTTTTTTATTTAGAGTTAAAATATCATTTACTTTTGGTTTTATTTACAGTTAAAATATCATTTTACTTTTGGCTTTATTTAGAGTTAAATATCATTTACTTTTGGTTTTATTTACAGTTAAAATATCATTTACTTTTGGTTTTATTTACACTTAGAAAATAATGATAATAAATCTGCAAATACTGTAATAATGTAATTACTATTATAAGCCTGTCAGGCTTAAAGTAAACAAGAAAATTTGACTGGAGAACTGGTAATAATAAATTTGTATATATATATTTCAGATTTCATCTGGATGGCAGATATAAAGTAGCTTTTTTAAATTTATCTTCCTTACATTTTTGGCATTCCACACTTTTTCCCCCTATGCTCAATTAATGCCATTTTTTTTATATGACGATGTTAAAAACACACACAATGATTTTTCAAATACACTGTAGACCTGATGTAACAGCGGCTGAATATATTATGGGATCGCTTATACTGGTTCGACCCCAAATTTGCCGAATGCCCCCTATTCTAATGCATAACATTTTGTCATTTTAGCAATAAAATCACAAAACATCTAAGTGAAATATTAATTTTCATCATCCAAAATAACAGATGTACATGATTAAAAATTTCTTTTACCTATTTTTACTCATTCACATGTGATGATATTTGTTTTTAATTACGCTAGATGCCCTTCAGATTGCTGTCAAATGTCATTAATTTGTCAAAGTAAGGAAATTCGATACTACGTGGACTCACTTACAAGGCGGTACCAAAGTTTGAACCCCACCATCCGCTTTAGATGGGACCTGTAGTGTATTTGAGAAAAAAAAAAAAAACCATCTTGTGGGTAATTCATTTTACCGAAACTGTAGGTTAGCAGCCTAATCTACTAAATAAAAAAACAAACAAAATGGTAATTTGTTTTGTGTATCTGCATGCCATTTTTAATTTAAACTAAAATCAGTTTTACTGCAGCACTAAGTAACTAAGGTAAAATAAAAAATAGAAATATTTTTATATCAATCCACATTACAGTTTTGTGGCAGAGAGCGCCTTCCAGTCTAGAATTGAAACTTTGATAGCGTCATGCTGCAGTCTAACTAGCTGTAAATGAGTACCTGGCTCTGCTCTTCGGTTAGGGGAGGCAAAGACAGCGAGAAAGGGAACTGGTCATCCCATAAAGCTGGACCTAGTATAGTGAAGTCTCTAACACTCCACTCCCCTACCCTTACCTTTACCTTTTTTAGTGTATTTTAACTGTTACATAAAAATTTGGCGGTTATGGATCAAAGAAGAAGATACAAATTATAGTTAATAAAAACATTGCTAATTTTTTTGTGTGTGTAAAACTTAAATGATTATAACATTGTACTTAATTGGTCATATTTGATATGTACATATGATTTTACTTTGTATTATGTTGTTACTGTTAGTAAAGAGAAAGTAGAAGAATAATAAATTTCAGGGACAGTAATGTAGTCATTTTCATAGCATTTAGAATTAAGTAAAAAAAATGTTTTTAAGTCATTTCATTTGTCATGGTTCAAGGGGTAACCTTTACCTTCAGACTAGTAAATTATAGTGACCTCCCTTTGTAATATTTGTCTTGGGCTTTGTTAATGTTAGTCTATCACTCCAAGGTAAGGTCACTCTTTAATTTATTAGGCTAAAGGTAAAGATTGCCATTGTTGGACAGTCTCTAAATGTGCTGTAATCAGGAAATATATTTGACATTTCATATCTAAACAACCATTTAAATGCTTTTAGTATTCATTTTTGAGCATTTAGATAACAATTAATGAGATACAGAATTAATGAACCATCTCCCATAGACCCCCTCCCCCGAATTAGACAAAATTATAAATGTTTGTCCTGCATAATGAATACATTAGAAAGTCATGTGTTCTGTCATTGTCAGCCAATCAGGGGACTTTTAAGCAGACTCGGCAGGTTTCAGCCAATCAGCTTTTGTAAACACGTGGAGCATACTTGCTTTTGATAATGGCTGCCTCTTATTTGCTGTGATTTTTGTTGCTGAACTTTTGGTTTTAACATTTAACAAATAATTCAACATTTTAATAAAAGGTCGGGCACAAAAAAGTAGAAACTGATGGAAAATTATGCGTTTTTCAGTCAAACAGTTTTACTTTCGAAGACCTTGATTCAGCTGTTGGTTTTTAGAAATTTTTTTTTTTTTTTTTTCGCATTGAAGTCTTGGAGGCATGAGTTGAATTTTGTTTATGGGACTTTGTAATTCTGAGCAGATGAGCTATAGATTTAAAGTAAAACTATGCTAGTTTGCAATCGTTTTAAAGTGCAGGTCAAAAGTTCATATATTTCGGAATTAAAATTTCTTGTAACTGAAAACATGATTTCCTATTTTTATTTGTTGGGTTGTCTGAATGACCAATAAACATTGGTTGATTAATTAATTGTTGACACAGTTGAGTGGTTGAGGTTGTAGCATGTAGGTTTTTTGACAGCACATAACAAAGAACAAGTGACATTTTGATGAGATACGTCCCGTTCTCTCTGAGGAGGTGGAGAAAGGATACGACTACTGCTCTCTTATGCTTGTTGTAAAAGGTGATTAATATGAGTTTGAGCATGAGGTTGGCAACCTCATCATGGTAAACAAATTGGTACATAAACCACGACTGCAAGAACTTGTACTTTTGTGTAGGCTTCCATCAGCTTTGGGGGCTCCATGCCAAGTGAACAAGATGATAGATAGATGTCCCTTTGAAGCATCAATTGGCAGAATGGGTAGAGAACATGCTGCTCGAGATAAAGTTGCAGGGTTTGAAACTTTGTCATCATGCTGTCCCGTCTACCCAGCTGTAAATGAGCACTTGAGTCTGGTAGGGCAAAGGCAGCAAGGAAGGCCATTGGTCAACCAACCTCATAAAGCTGAGACCTAATATAGTGAAGTCTCTAACACTTTACTCCTCTACAGCTGTGGGACTACCCCTACCTTGGCTTATGTCCCAGTTAAGGCACATTATGCATAAAAACAAAAGGCCGGCTGGATTTGGCTGAATCTTATATGGATATGGTAAATAACGTTGAGATCAGCGCAGAGGTACTTTGAGAAGCTCAATAGAAATATGTTGAAATGCCATAACTTAGACTGGAAATAAGTTGATTAGACAGAAGCTCACCAGCATCTATGGAAGACTTTCCATGAACACTCAAGGTCATGAATGAGTACATCAAATCAAGTACCATCTCCACTCAGTCTTTTCTGTTGTCATAATATATTCCATGAGGGACATAAAAAGACTGGGAAACATATAACAACTTACAGCTAATAAGGACAAAAGTGTGGGAGGCCTTTGTGACACAGGTGGGCATTGGCAAAACACTACAGAAATTCTAATCCTTACAACAAAGAATGAGTAGAAAAAGTACAAGCCAACCAATTCCTAATATTCTCAGCTCTACATGAATAAGCCTGACCACTGATGCCAAAAAGGGACATGCATTACTCAAGCGATATATTACTCAGACAGATAAAGGTGGTAAAGCTGCCTGCCAAGAAATTAAAGACCATGTCCTGGAAAGCAACATATGAGGGAAGATATATTTCGAAGACGTGTGCACTTTAGAAACCAGTAGAAACACTGCCCTGGGTCCTGATGGTGTACAGTATCACTACATTAAACAGCTCAATGAAACAGGCATTATGAATGTTGTGAGTGATTTCAATACCAGCATACAGAATGCTAAGGTGCTGGAAACTGGCTACACAGTTACCTAAGGACACTTCCTAAACATGGTAAAGACCCCACACTTCTCAGCAGCTACAGAATTATCACAATGCAGAATGTCTATGGTAAAAACAATTATAAAAGCTATGCACAGATCCTACCTGATACCCTCAGAAGCTATTGGCCCATGAAACTAACATGGTGTAACGCTGGAACTTTTGCTTATGATGTGTACGAGGAGTTCCAGGGTAAATGAGAAATGGTTGCTGTAGCAATTGAACTAGAGGATGCTTATTTTTTTTTTTCCCTTAACCAGTGGCACTTGGGCTTTCAGCCTTTCGGCCCAATGACGTTCCAACCCGGAACTTTCCTTCCAACTGTGGACTTTCCTTCCAACCCGGTCAAGAGCTTCGCTCCTTCCCATCCGCAGAGGGTTTATCTGAAGAGCCGTTCAGGTTATTCAGTCAAAATCCCGGTCGTTGACACTCTTTCAAATGCTGACGCCCGGGCTTGAACCGTAAACACCTGATCGCCAGCGCAACGTTGTAACCATTACACCAGAGCGGCTCCGAAGAGAGGATGCTTATAACAGTGTGAACTTTAAAACATTAATGACTTGTGTAATGGCTTGTGGCATTAACCCTTGGCTAACAAGATGGATAGCAGCTGCCTTAACTGAGAGATCAGTGGCATTTTGCTTGGGAACATTGACATCAGACCCAATGCGCATTTGCCCAGGACTACCCCAAGGTTCTCCACTATCAAAGGATCTGTTTAATATCTATGCAACAAAAGTAGCAACCATTCAGCCAACTGGGTTGGGACGAACATTGACTTTTGCTGATGACATACTCATTTACAGATACAGAACTGGCTCTGACAGACAAGAAATTGTTAATAGCATACATGGGACACTACAGGAGGTGTTTAAATGGTGCAATGAAACTGGCTCCAAAGTCAATCCCAACAAGGCCTGCGTGACGTGGTGTTCCTTAAACAACTCCACAATGAAAGCAGACCTTCCAGATATTACTCTTAATGGACAGTAAATTGAAAGGCAAGAAAAGCTGAAATGCCCTGGAGTTACATTCGATCGCGGGCTATTGTTTAAGCACCATGTTGATCACATCATACAGGAGAGGTCTGGCAGCCCTAAAAATAATAGCTGTACGTGTAGCAGAGATTACTATTTCTTCTTAATCATCAGTTATATTGGTCATCGAGTAAGGGCTGGGAATGCTGACGCTGTCAGTTATACAGTGTGAATGATTAGAACACATTCAAAATGAAGGGATGTGTATAGTCTTGGGCAGTACGCGACATAGCCCCATTGTAAAGAAGCGGCACATACTTGGATTGCTGTCAATTAGATCCAGATATGCGATGGCCCAGGCATCAGCTTATATGCGAGTAACCATAGACAAAAGGCATCCCCTGCATGGGAACATAGCTGACATCAAAGGAGTAAGAATAAAAAGGGGGGGTGTCATGGATGGCGCAGGCAGTGGCAATGACCAAGCAGGTGACCACAGTTGAAAATATATTCAAAGGGGAAGAGTGGAGTGTGCCGGTTTTTTTCTAGTTGTGGCGGTACGCCTCTTCTTGTTGTGGCGTAAGGGCCCAACGGTTTTCTCGTTGCAAGGCTGGATGTTATGTTATTGCGGGGAGAGTTAGTCAATCATGATCATTATAGAGCATCGTGCTGATAGATGGTTAATTTCGCAAGTGGTGGTGTAAAGCTTTGTATCCATTATACTGACGGTTGAACTTCTGATATTCAATAATGGGATAAGTCCTTTATGAGTCCACATGTATTTATTACATAGAAGATTATAGACAATATTTCAAACAATGGTTGTCATGAAGCATAAATATATAAAGTTCTGTTCCTTCCTTGAATTATGATTTATCTTCAATTCAGTCCTTGTCAAATAACAAATAGACAGAACGACATAACTGTATGCACGCGTGGCTAGTGATCCCAGCGACCGACAGTGAGATTATGCGTTCGTCAATAATTATAAATCTATCTCGACTTAGGTTTAGTCACTTACTAACCTGTAGCATTCTTCTTCCAAATCATAACACTGGACTGACCCATGTCCATCATTAATTATAATACAATCTGTGTGGCACTCCATGCCCGACACTGCATGAATACAAGGACACGTCTTATCCGTTCGACGGTCATACAAGAAAGGGGTGTGGTAACCTAGTCACGGTGCGTGACATACCAACGCACACACGTCATAATCAATCGTGTGTATCGCGTACACTAAACTAACAATTATTTACATTATATTAAACGTGGTCACCTCTTAATCTTATGCTGCTAACCTCTAGCAGACCATGCCAATAAAATACCGTAACAATTCCCTGTCCACTGGGGGAAAAAAATCTATTAGATAGATTTTTTCAAAAATAAAAAACCCATCTGAATGAATACCAAAAATGTTAACAATATCAAAAAAAAAAAAATTTAACAAAATTGCGGCATATGGCCTACGACGTTCTGTCTAGAACCAATGTCATGGTCATGTCGACTAACTAACAGTCATGTAATATATTAATTATTTATATCATACATAAATATAAATTGTAATAAGAACTAAAAGAGAATGGTAATGTTGATCTCTAATTAAATAATTAATTAACTTAAAATATGTCGTGATGAAATGTCATGTCAGACTAATCTAAAGTGTTAAAATTAACCTAATTAACTATACTAAGTATGGAATAAGAATAAAGTTTTTGAAAATCTAATGTAAGAAAAATGAGAGGATATGTTAAAGAAAGACATAATAACGAATAAAGAATAAAGTAGAGGAAAAAAAAAATGATGTATAAATTTAATTAAGTTATGTGTGTTGAACATCAAGTAAGTGTAGTATTAAGTTATTAATACCTATCTAACTACTTTAAACAATAGTATGTGATGTATTGACATAATTATTAAATATGCAATATAATCATGTAATTCTAAGAATATAATCAAAGAATTGTGTGAGTTTTCTTTTCTTTCTTTCATTTTTTCAAGTTTCAATTTTTTTTTTTTTTTTTTAAATTCAACTCACTTGTCATTTTAATGTGGACTAGTTTTAAAGACTAAATTAAAAGTAATTAACATTGGATATGAAGATCCATTCGTAGTCTTGATCTTTGAATTTCCATTAGACAAAATGTTCAAGCATTCTGAATCAAGTTATATAACGAATTAGTTCGAATGGAATGTCATTTATTATCTCCGAAGTGTTTTGAAACAGTATTGTGACGAATGTAAATCAGGAAAGTCCCGGCGTAAAGACGAATATAGTGTCAATTGATTGCAGTCACTTTGCGTATAATCTGTCTTTAGGAAGCAGCTGAGTCAATGGTTCATTCATGTGTCAAAAAGCAACGATGGTGCTATGTCCTTTGATTAAGTTTCTCTGTGAATAGTATTGTATTTGAGACAAACAACGTGGATTAGGAATCGACATCATTAGGATTTCGAGATAAAGTATCCGCCAAGACGTTGTCGGATCCTGTGATGTACTCGATTGAGAACTCGAAAGGTTGAAGGAGTATAGCGAATCTGGTCAGCTTTGGACTTTTGTGATTTGCTCGTTGTAGTGATGCTACGGCCCTCTGGTCTGTTTATACCACGAAAGGGGCACCTAGTAGGAATTTTTCCAACTTTGTTATCGCCCAAACGACTGCTAAAAGTTCGCGGTCGACAGTTGAATACTTGACTTCAGGTGGTTTGAGTTTCCGTGAGATGTAGAGGTTTGGGTGGAGGATATCGTCATGGTATTGGAGCAAACATGCGCCAATTCCGTAGTTACTCGCATCTGTACGAAGAATGAACTTTTTAGAAGCATCAGTTAGTCTCAAAATAGGTGGATTTGAAAATATATAAATTATTTGCCGAAAAATTCTGTCACATTCGTCAGTCCATGTCACCTTCACTGGCATGTCTTTCTTTAGTAATGAGGACAAGACAGCCGTGATAGATGACAAGTTAGGTACGAATCTACTGTAATATTGGACTAGACCTAACAAGCTTCTCACTTGTTTCTTCGTTTGAGGAACGGAAATGTTTAAAATTTTTGAAACTGTACTGGGTAGTGTTCGGATATATCCTGCTCCAATAATGTGACCCAAAAAAGTTATTTCGTGAAACGCTACTTGTAATTTTGTGGGTTTAGCAGTTAAATTGTTATTTCTTAATGTATCCAAAACCTATTCGAGACCCAAAACATGTTCCTCAAAAGATGAACTAAATAAGCATATGTCATCTATGTATGTAATAATGTCTGGTCTACCTGAAAAAATGTGTCGCATCATGCGAACAAAGGTAGCTGGAGCGTTAACAAGCCCAAAAGGCATCACATTCCACTGGTATAGACCTAGCGGGGTTGAAAACGCTGTGTAGTATTTAGCTTTTTCGGTTAGTGGTATCTGCCAATAACCTTTAGTTAAGTCTATCTTAGTGAATATAGTTGCTGTCGATAGACGTGGCAGTAAGTCATCGAGAAGTGGATGTGGTTCGCTATCAACTATCGTTTGTGCATTTAATTTTCTATAGTCGACGCATAGTCTAATGTTATTGTCCTTCTTTCGGACAATAACTAATGGAGAAGAAAATGGGAATTACTAGTTTCGATAATTCCTAAAGATAACATCTGTTCAAGTTCCTTAGTAGTTTTAGTAAGAAAGTGTAGAGGAACAGAATAAGGATGTACCCGAATTGGAGTATCATCATTAAGAGTGATGTCATGACTAATGACTGATGTGCGACCTGGAACATCGGTCAACACATCTGGGTAAGATTGTAAAAGATCAGCAATCTTTTGATGCTGTTGCGGTGTAACCGACGAAGAGATGGTTACGTCCCGCCAAGATTCGCTAGATTGTACTACAGGTACAGGTAAAGCTAACTGTACCTCAGGAAAAGAAGATTCTTCTTCCTGGATAACAGATAAATTAGAATAGTGACATATAGGTCTGAAAGTGTCATCTAATTCGTGAAAAATAGCTTGTAGATGTTCAGGTCGAGTATGAAATTGCTTGAGCATATTTATGTGAAATATTTTGTGATGTCCCTTAATGTCCAGGACATAATCAACATCAGAAATCTTATTGATAACCTGGTAAGGACCGTTCCACGAGATTAGTAGTTTATTATTGTTATGTGTGGCAATAACACATAAGCTTGATCTCCTGGAAATAATTGACGTAATCGTCTATTACTGTTTTGGAAAGTTCTAGCTTTCTCTTTCGCAGCCTCAGATGAAGCTGTTGCCATTTTACAGGCATCAATAATGTTATTCCGGAGATTAATTACATACTCATAGGATGACTGAGTGTCCTGAGTCATCTCAGAATCTATTAATAAATCTTTTATCAGTCCCATAGGACCTCTTGGTGGAGCGCCAAAGACTAGTTGAAATGGAGAGAAGCCAGTTTGTTCATGTGGCACCTCTCGATAAGCGAATAACACCGCTGGTAGAACTCTGTCCCAGTCCTGTGGATGGTTAA
Source organism: Oreohelix idahoensis (assembly GCA_024509875.1). NCBI lineage: Eukaryota > Metazoa > Mollusca > Gastropoda > Stylommatophora > Oreohelicidae > Oreohelix > Oreohelix idahoensis. The sequence continues at coordinate 15,408 of JAMPIV010002362.1, forward strand.
CTGTAACTTTATGTAACATTTGTTTGAGTGTGCGGTTAAGTCTTTCTACAGCACCATTACTCATTGGGTGATAAATGATGCTGAGATTTCTATCTATTTGCCAAGTCTTCATTACCTCCGTCATAGTCAGATATAAATTGAGAACCATGATCTGACAAAAGTTTTCTAGGAAAACCTACTCTAGAAAAGATCAGGTGTAGTGCATCAGCTACATCTGTGGTGGTGGTTGTTTTCAATGGGATGGCTTCTGGCCATCGTGTGCATAAATCGATGCAAGTGAGAATAAATCTATGTCCTCTGGCTGATGGTAAAAGTGGGCCAATGATATCAATGGCCATTTTGTCGAAAGGTCTCACAGATATGTCACAAGCCTGAATAGGCGCCGTGTGAAAGGCTCCCCGTGCTTTCACTTCTTGGCATATCGTACAGGAGCGTACGTACTGTGAAATATCTCGTGATACTCCCGGCCAAAAAAAAAGAAGATAATACTCGCGAACGTGTACGAGTATAACCCATGTGACCTGCACACTTAGAATCATGTGCGTGTTGAAGTATGTACCGCCTAAAAGCAAAAGGTACCATGACTTGTTGTCTTATCTGAGTTTTATCCATAAAACATCTCAATAAAATGTCATTTTTAATACTAAACCAATGACTATTTTTTTTTGTTCATAGAAAGATTGTCAACTTTGTTGACCAGTGTAAAAAATTTTGTTAGTGACCTGTCTTCCCTCTGTTTTGCAGCAAAGGATACTCGGTCAATAGCAGAATGAATCTCGATACTTTCATGATCATCTGTTTCCTTGTTTTCAGTGTCCATAGTCTCTAATTGTTTCGTATGTGCTCTGGTTATTGCTGCATTTCCAATGCATAGATTATTTTTTTTTCCCATTCAATAATCTCTTCTGGTGTGCAATCTTTACTTCCGTGTATGCATCCCACCATAAGGTCGGCAATTGGGTTTCTTAACATGCATGCTTTAACATTGCCTGTGAAAAAAGGTGTATCAATATAGATAATAGCTGTTGGATAACATTCTATGGTTCCACCAAAGGTCATACACCTGACATGTTCTCCAGTTGCACAATTCGGATGAACAAGTGTCTGACGGATTCCGATCGTGGTTGATCCCGAATCTCTTAAGACTGAGACGATGGATCCATTAACTTTTCCTCTGTTGAAGATCAGCGAGCCTGTTCCGTCATTGACTGCTAGACTGACTTCTGGTAGAATGTGTCCGCAGTTCAGAACTGTCTCTTTTGCTTTCTGAAATATAAGATTACATGTTGGGCAACTATTTGCCACGTTATAATTCATTGCAAAACAAGTAGACGAAGACTGTATTTTGTTATCAGTAGGTGAACTCTGAACCCCAGGGGTTGTAGCAGTAGTAACGGCTGCCCCTGTATTATGGTTATAATTTGTCGATCTACGAGAATGAGAACGATGATGAGAATAATTGGATGAATTATCCCGTTGTCCTCTATTGTAACTGTTATCTCGATGTCTCGAGTTATAATTATCGCTATTGTTCCACTTGTTACCATTATTATAATTATATGACCGATTATAACTTGAGTTACGTGGATTACTGTTGTATCTTGACTGAGGTGAATAATTTCTGGTTTGTTGTCTTCCTCTAGTAAAGTTATTGTTAAAGTTATTCTGTCCCTTATGAAAATTAATGTCATAGTTTCCTTTGAACCTACCTCTGTCTACACTGTGTGTTCTAGGTTTGTTATGATTATGATCTGCCATATTGGAGGCTACCGGAAGTGGTTCTCTTATCAACGAGCCAGAAATATTAGCATTCGGATGAGCTGTGCAGTAATTTAAAGAAATTTTTTCTAACTCATCAATAGATTCTGGTTTTCTTTCTTGCAGATAAGCAAAGAATGGTGGGCTGACAGAAGATAATACTTTATCCCTCAATAACAAATCGACTAACTTGTCGTAAGATTTGTTGACACCTGCCAGTTCAACCCATCTGTTAAAAGTATTGCGTATGTTGGCAATAAAACCTGTGAAATCTTTATTGTTATCTGGCAACAAACTTTTAAAACGTAATCTACATGCCTCTTCGTTCAAGTGGAAACGACGTAGTAACAACGTCTTAATGGCCTCATAGTCTGTTGATAATGTTGGATCTATATTTTGTGCTGCACTTGCAGGTTCGCCATCCAGAAATTCCTTAAGTTTAAGTGCCCATGCAGTTTTGTCAAGGTTATTGACCTTACATATATCCTCAAAGCGCGCCAGCCACGATGAAAGGTCATCCACGTGTAACTTGAATGGTGGTAGTTTAAAGTAATAATTGCCCTTAAGTCGGGTGGATGAAGATCCAGATTGAGTATTATCATTTTGGCTTGTTGCAGCACTCTGAGAATTAAGTTTTGCTGTTTCCAATTTAAGCCGTTGCAATTCCATTTCTTGCTGCAGTATGATTTCTTGTCGTTTCAATTTATTCTCTTCTTCAATCCGTAGGATTTCATCTCTTGCCACCTTTCTTTCTTCTTCTTGTCTTAATTCTGCTTTCTTTTCAGCCTCCTTTCTTTCAAGTTCTTCCATCTCTGCCTTATATTTTGCAAATTCAGCCAATGCATAAGCCTCGAGAAGTTCTCCTTTTTTTCCAAAATCCTTACCATTTTTAATAAAATAGTCTAAGTTAAGCATCTTGACGTTAATATTGTATGTAATGGCTATGTAATAATCACCAATAAATTCTAAGTAATTATTGTGCTTATTCAATCTATGAATAGTCAATATAAACAATCACAATATTATTGAACTTAATCTCGGAATGTTCAATTTAATTAATTGTAATATTATTTAACTATTATTTGTAAATTCCATACATAGACATACTATGTTGGGAAAATATTACATATATACTCGTTAATATATCATAAATAGTTATGATATTTATCTATTTAGGGTGCTGAATTACTATCATGCACCTAATAATTAATGGTATTATTCCTCAAGTATTATATCATTCAATCAGTGATATGTGCTAAGTAAATCATTTAGTACTGGAAAAAATGTACTAAATAATATAAACTATGTCTCTTATATGCTGGACAGACTAAAAAGTCAAATTATTTTATAAATATATATATTATTATATTATGCCTTAATCATGAGCTATAAAGTGCATCGCCCATTTCTTGGACTACCACTGCAACTTGGTGCAAAGTCCCTAATTCTCCTTAAAAGTCATAAATTTTTAATTATATTCATATACACTCTTATTAAGCAAGAAATTATAGTATTAATATTAAATTATGAACAGATGAAATGAAAACAATCAATACAGTGGGTTAACCAAGGATAAACAAACAATATTACCACGAGACATGACATTTCTACAATAAAAATTGATATTATAAAACCAAATCTACTAACCGGAAATATAGAGCAGGGTGAAGGTTAACTGAATATAGAGTTAAATCTGTGTACACAAAAATTAATGACGCAAACATGGACTCATTCGACGGTCATACAAAAAAAAAAAATGAACTGAATAATAGCAAGATCAGAAAAAACATGATAGATTACCAACATTGTTACAGAACTAAATAAAATTTAAACTGAATACAATAAAATACAACGATTATTTCACAGAACTAGACATCTAACATATAATGTGAATTAAATGCAATCCCGAACGAAACAAGCCCCGGAAATGTCGTCGACGCGTTCTCCGCGAAATGCAATTTAATTCACCGCCCTAAAGAACATTCAGAATGAATATCGGCAATCCTTAGAGCCATATTTATTCATTCCGAATCACCGCTCCAACCTCCCACGAATTAGGCACAGCACAAACAATGAAAACAGATATAAAGCACATATATAACATATAGAATGGACATGCCTGCAAATGTGAAATAGACTCAGTAATGTTTCTTCTCAATGACAACAGTCACGAAATGAGACTTATCTTTTAACCCGTCGTCCGATGCGATCTTCACCAACGGACTAGACTAGTGTATAGGACGTTTTGCTCCTTGTTGGCAAATAATGTCTTTTCAATCATTTGGTCTATCGAGAAGTTGTATTCTTCAATGAAACAGTAGGTGAGCTGGCTTCGTCCTTCGATCGTTGGCTTGTACACAGAATATTGTGACGTCACTGATTTGCATAGTTACACAAGCCACGTCATGTTCGGAATCATGTGACTTGAATAGTTTCTTGTAATGATAAACAGTCTATCAGTTTGTAAATAAGAATTTTTTTTTTCCGTTCTTATTTCGCTCCCTATCGCTGGCCAACCATTTGTGGCGGTTTTTTTCTAGTTGTGGCGGTACGCCTCTTCTTGTTGTGGCGTAAGGGCCCAACGGTTTTCTCGTTGCAAGGCTGGATGTTATGTTATTGCGGGGAGAGTTAGTCAATCATGATCATTATAGAGCATCGTGCTGATAGATGGTTAATTTCGCAAGTGGTGGTGTAAAGCTTTGTATCCATTATACTGACGGTTGAACTTCTGATATTCAATAATGGGATAAGTCCTTTATGAGTCCACATGTATTTATTACATAGAAGATTATAGACAATATTTCAAACAATGGTTGTCATGAAGCATAAATATATAAAGTTCTGTTCCTTCCTTGAATTATGATTTATCTTCAATTCAGTCCTTGTCAAATAACAAATAGACAGAACGACATAACTGTATGCACGCGTGGCTAGTGATCCCAGCGACCGACAGTGAGATTATGCGTTCGTCAATAATTATAAATCTATCTCGACTTAGGTTTAGTCACTTACTAACCTGTAGCATTCTTCTTCCAAATCATAACACTGGACTGACCCATGTCCATCATTAATTATAATACAATCTGTGTGGCACTCCATGCCCGACACTGCATGAATACAAGGACACGTCTTATCCGTTCGACGGTCATACAAGAAAGGGGTGTGGTAACCTAGTCACGGTGCGTGACATACCAACGCACACACGTCATAATCAATCGTGTGTATCGCGTACACTAAACTAACAATTATTTACATTATATTAAACGTGGTCACCTCTTAATCTTATGCTGCTAACCTCTAGCAGACCATGCCAATAAAATACCGTAACATGGAGTAAGTCAGATGAGAACTGGATTAACTACCAGCAAGTCATCATCAGCCTTGGCAGAGTGTGCAGAGTTGGGGCAGTGGGAAAGCAGAACTGGAAATTAATCAACTGATACATGATCATGCTGGGGATAATGATGCCATTGTGTATACTGATGGGTCTGTGATCCATGGTGAGAAATCAGGTTGGGGCTTCTCTGCTATAGTAAAGGGCAGAGTCATTGCTGAACATAGCGGGGATTACATGATAACAACTTCCAGCATGAGAATGGAGGTAGAGGCAGCTACTGCAGCCTTAACGTGGGTGACTGAAACTTCATTAACAAAGGCAATCATTGTGTCAGACTCTCAGTCTATGCTTTGAAAGTTTCAAAATGGTTGGCTACGGCATGAATGGAAAATATCCATAGAAGCTTCAAATATGCAGGAACTAGTATGGATCTACTTTTCTGGTCATGAAGGTGTACGAGGTAATAAGAGAGCTGACAGACTAGCATCAAGAGTACCCACAGTGGGGACATTGGATATGGATAAGGGAGAGATACTGAGAACAATTAATGATCGCATGTTAGCAACGACACTGCTATAGATGAATCATCAAGGTTGAGACTTGGGATTTGGCATCAAAGGTAAGGCTAGCAGAGATGGATGTATGAGAGGTTGCATCTGTCGTGTATACAACCAGCGTGCTACAGGAATAGTTAGCATTCCCACTCTTTGACATAAACTGAAGGATACTCAACACCTATGGGGTTGCCTGGAGTGCAAGGACGTCAATTCTGTTCAACAATAACAGCTAATAAACCAGATACCAACCTTACCTTAGGAAATAAAAAGCAAAAATTATTTGCTAAAACATACAGAACAGTTAAAAGAACAACTGGGAAGAAGTGATCACAGACCAATAAAATTATCAGTTGATATAAATTATGCAACAAAAGAGCATAATCCCCTTATCATGAAAGAGCTACACACACAAAAAATAGGCAAACTGGGAAAAGTCCACAGAGTTGAAAAGTACTGTAAACATGGCATGCATCACCAAAAATAATAGGGCATATGGCAGAAAAGTTAAAAACTAAGCAATTCTAAAAGCCACCCATGTGTTACTGGGGCCCGAAAGGGGAGCAAAGAATAGTAACACTGTTCCCTGCCAAGCATGTCGTAGAAAGCGACTAAGGAGGGTTGGGCATGGGGCTGGTTACCCCATCCTGTAAATAATTTAAACCACAAAAAACATGGACAAGTCAATTAAGGAAAATAAAACACAGCCATCCAAGACAGGGGAAGGTCCTCTCGCAGGGAGGCGTATGATGCAACACAGAGAAAGCCGAAAGTAGTCTGTTACTGACTAACCTTCTTTCTTCTAGAACTTCCAGATTTGGCACCTGGAATGTTCGGACATTAAACGAACAAGGGAAAGTGGCACAAGTAGCAGCAGAAATGAGGGAATATAAAATCGAGGTTCTGGGACTGTGTGAAACAAAGTGGAAGGGGGTAGACAAGAAGAAACTCATCACAAGTGAATTGGTGCTGTCCTCAGGACATGAAGATGAAAGTTCACACCACAGTGAAGGGGTAGCTCTTATGTTATCTAAAGAAGCACAGAAAGCACTTGTTGAATGGGAAGCCGTTGGACCCAGAATAATAACAGCTACTTTGAAAACAGCTAAAAAGAAAATAAATGTAAATGTCATCCAATGTTATGCACCAACTAACAACAAAGAAGAGTGTGAAAGAAGCATTTTATACTAGACTACAGGAAATTATGGAAAAAGTAAAAAGAAGAGACATCACAATTTTGATGGGTGACTGTTGCTGTCATTTTCGACGGAGTCATCTGTCAAGTTATTTGCTTATGTTTGTATCATAAGAATAATTGTGTCTTTACCTGCGATGTCAGGTTGATTAGGGGTTGTCTTCCCTTGTTTATTCATTCATTGTGTTTGACCTTTAGGGTCAGAGGTTGACAGTTCGGCGTAGGCCTATGGGAAGGTTTTTTAAGCGGGAGTGAGATATACTTCCGGGAAGCCGGGAGGTCCTGTTTTTCTGAAGGGACCAAGAGTCCATTGTTTTTCGGGGAGAATCTTCGAAGTAACTGCTATGGCAGTTTTCCCCCAGTGAATCTCTGTGCGTCGGGATGACGACAGAATTCCTTGTTTAGTTCTGAGGATTCATTTTCCAGGTAATACCGACCTTTATGCATTATTACGCTTTTCGGTGGCAGAACATGTAAAGGATTACCTAGGGTGAACAGCAGCTCACTGATCCGCCATTTCAGAACTTATATATTTGTGCTCGAGGTAACCATCCAAGACTGTTAGTCTTATATTGTCCAGAAATCCAGTGACGAAGATATATTGTGGGAGCCGCAGATTGGCGGAACTTCTACCTACAATAAGTATTACTGCAGGGTTGATGATAACCTATTTAACAGAAGTACACGGCCGACGTCAGAACGAGGCCTGTGCTTCCGGCTATTATACTACAGCCTGATATGTGCAATTGGCGGGGAGTGCCAAGTTGCACCTGTGTGTCAAAGTAACTAAGGCATCTGACGCGTTTAGTCAGAGACGCCAAGGGCGACGCTACGAACTGTCATTATTGAAGAACTTTGCTATTGACCATGCACGTCTATTCTGATGTTTACCTTTTTGAATGCCAAATGTATACCTATCGATGTCAGGTCAGCATGACCTTGTTACACTGACTGTTCCTGTTGATACTATGTGTGTTCCCGTCAATAAATGTCTTGAAACATGCCTGCAGTGTCAAAGCATCCTTGATTACTGCATGTGAGAGTATGGGTTGCAGGATCTACATCTATACGAGCCTAAACACATTCGCGCCTTCATTCGCACCCACACTCAATTCATCATACGCTCGCACTACACATCTAACAACATGTATACTGTCTTGGGCCAGTGATCACATCAACAAAGAAAAAAAGACAGTTACAGTGACATGAATGCAAAGATAGGTACAGTCAACACCGGCTTTGAAGAAGTCATGGGAAAACATGGTCTAGGAATAATGAATGAAAATTGGGAACTATTCTCAAACTTCTGTGCTTCAAATCAACTGGCGGGACCCAAAGACGCAGCAATAGAGAACGCAGTCAGCGACTCATAGCTTGACTACTTGCGTCAAGACCAGCGAACCAGAGCTGGTCAAGACCGTGCTCCACCTCCACGTGGTGGTCCTGGAAACAGTCTGCAGCAGTGCAGTCTGGCTGAGCGAGCACGGATCGAAGAGGGAAGGCAAACCCGGTCCCAAAAAATGCCGTGCAGAAGTCGGATGTGTTGACCGAAAGGTGCAGATATCACAGCTTAGGCGTAAACAGACACAACGCAACCACCGTCCTTTTCAGGACGAACGAGGAAGAAGAAGAAGAAATCAATTGGCTATAGGAGGAAGCATGTTTCCACATAAGAGAATACACAAGGCAACATGAATATCACCAGACCATAGAACAGAAAATCAGATTGATCATCATTGCAGGATGTAAAGGTATATAGAGGAGCAGATCTGGCATCAGATCACCACCTTCTGATAGCCAAAGTAAAAATGAAACTCAAGAGATCTGTAACAATGCAAAATTATAGACAACAATTTAATGTAGGACATCTAAGAAATCAAGAAACAAGTGACAAATCTGCGGTCACAATATCCAACAAAGTCCAAGTGCTCCAACAGCTGGAAGATGTAGAGAATACAGAAGACTATTGGCATCGAATCAAAACTGTATGGAATGAGACATGTGAAGAAATACTGGGGAAAAGGGAACAACAAAAAGCATGGATAACAACAGAAACCATCAATAAGAAAAAAGACAGAAAAAACAAGAAAGCAGATTTAAACACAAGCAAAACCAGAAGTTCCAAAGCCAAGGCTCAAGAAGTGTCCACAGAAGCAAACAAAGATGTAAAAAGAAGTATGAAAAGAGACAAGAGGAAGTATATTGAGGAGTTAGCAAGAGAGGCAGAAGATGCTGCGGCCAAAGGAAATATGACAGAACTGTATAACAGCACAAAGAAGCTAACAGGGAAATACAGGCAAACAGGTTGCCTCATAAAAGACAAGAATGGAAAACTGATCAGCAATATACAAGAGCAAATGAAGAGGTGGACAGAAAATTTTGAGGACCTTCTCAATAGACCAGCTCCACAAAACCCCCCGGACATCCAGCCAGCAGAAGAAGAGCTACAAATTAACGGTGAAAGACGAACGAAGGAAGAAATAAAGAAAGCCATAAAGCTTCTAAGAGATGGAAAAGTGTCTGGACCTTAAGGACAATCCAGCAGAGGCCATCAAAGCAGATATCAACACGGCTACAGAGATGTTATATAAATTACTTGGTAAAGTCTGGGAAAAGGAAGAGATACCAGCAGAATGGAAGGAAGGATATCTGGTTAAGTTGCCTAAGATGGGAAATTTACAAGAGTGCACAAATTATAGAGGAATAATGTTACTATCAGTGCCAGGAAAAGTATTAAACAGGATTATCCTTGATAGATTAAGAGTCCATAGAGATGAACAAGCAGGTTTTCGACAAAACAGATCCTGTACAGACCAGATAGCCACTTTGAGAATAATAGTTGAACAAAGTCTGGAATGGAATTCACCACTATACATCGGATTGGTGGACTACGAAAAGGCATTTGACAGTGTAGACACAGAATCACTTTGGAAATTGATGAGGCATTATGGAGTTCCCCTGAAGATCATTAATTTAATAAAGAAAACATATGAAGACATGACATGCAGAGTTCTTCATGAAGGACAGCTTACAGAACCGTTTGGGATAAGAACAGGAGTGCGATAGGGATGCCTCTTGTCTCCATTTCTTTTCTTACTAGCAATAGACTGGGTTATGAGAACATCGACAACACACAACAGAAATGGAATCCAGTGGACTAAGCAGTTGGATGATCTGGATTATGCTGATGACTTGGCTCTTCTGTCCCATAACCGTAATCAGATGCAGGACAAATTGAAAACACTCGATGAGAGGTCACAGCAATTGGGTCTGAAAATACACAAGGAAAAGACAAAAATAATGAGAATAAATGCAGGTAATGATAACAGGGTTGAACTTGAAGAAACATTAATACAAGATGTAGAATCGTACTCATATCTTGGCAGCAATATAGACAAAGTTGGAGGGACAGACAGTGATATCAAAATAAGAATACAAAAAGCAAGAGGAGCTTTCATTGCATTGGGAAATATATGGAGATCAAAAGAAATCGGATCCAACACGAAAATAAGAATCTTCAACTCAAATGTGAAGTCAGTCCTATTGTATGGCTCTGAGACATGGAGAGCAACAAAGACAACAACCAAAAAGCTACAGGTTTTCATAAATGGGTGCTTGCGTAGAATAGAGGGATTAAAATGGTATGACAAGATTGCCAACGTGGAACTGAGGACTGTCATGAAATATTCTAATCCACATATATAAATTATTAGGTAAATATAAAGCCTAACAAATAAAATTAATAAAGAGAAGAGCAATGGGAAAATGACAGTGCTGTCACCAAGAATGTACTCGAAATCCCCCTTGTTTTCTGCTTCGTCTGCAAATTGTAACGCTTTCACGTTGATAGTAAAAGCTTACTGTATTATACCCGCTTTCTTCAATGAAACGTGTGCTGCATTTCTAAGAAAAACATTGAGACGTACTGCGTAATGACCTAAATTAATCCTAACATTAATTATATTACGTTACCAAAACGAACGAACAGATGGACAAAAGGATAGCGAGAGGGGAGGGCTGAAAATCAGGAACGCATGCAACACGCGACGCGCGATATACAAATGCTGGCATCACGCGTGTAAGTCTACAAGCACTAACTTTTTCAGACGGACAGTGATAAAATACACTACCCTTTCCCAGAGTTAGGTTTATAAATCATAACAGACTCTTATTAGAAAAGATAACAATAGATGGGTTTACGTTTGAACACATAACAGTACCCAGACAGCACATCTTCCAAACAGGAGGTAGAAGAAATTGCATATTTTGAACGCAGCCACGTAGCTCCTTTAAATTAGTATTTTTGGGTTCCTTAGGGCTTGCTGACAAATAATATGTAAAACGTTACGCAAATAGTCCAGGAATTAATAAATTATACCCAAAATAAAATATTGGGGGTGCCTGACAGCATAAAATCATTTCTGCTCATAAGATTTTTTTTTTTTAACGTGTTTGAAAAAAAATTTACGTTACAGAAATAGCCTACCATGTAAACTTCAAATTGATTGGAGCGCAACAAATGAAAGCCTAACCACGATTGGTCGGGCTATAAATACTATCTTGGTTGTTAGGGGAGACGGGAAAAGATAACATTTTTTCAAACACTTGTCGAAACGTGGCTCATTGGCCAGTCTCGCTGATATACACACTTGGGAGCGTTAGTTCGAAACCACTTGTTTAAATACACTTGATAAAGCATCAGTGCGTTGAAGCCAGCTTATATTTGGCTAAATTAAAAGCCTGGAAGATAAGCAGAAGGAAATTTGTGCCAGTTTGTGCCAGAATTCATTGCTAATCAACGTATCTGTGTTATTCGTATGAATTGTGGTAAGCTTGAACCATTTAATATCTTTTAATGAAAATTGAATGTGAATTGTTGATTTATGCCTGTATATATATGTGTAGTTCAGTGGCCAACGTGAGGTAAAGCCTGTAATGCTCCAGCCTGAACAGAGGGTGTCGGAGAGAAGTAAAACGGCATGGAATGGCCAAACAGTACACTGACACCTGGATGATTGACTAGAAAGAAATAATGCTGGAAGTGCAGAGGCGTAGTGACCATTAAGGATGGTAATGCTGGTATAAAGTATTTCAGATGAAGCTGACTGTTGGCCTAACGCTCTGAACGCAATGTTTGTGCTGTATTGTGATCAGTGTAAAAGAGAATATAAATTAGTTATGAAGTAGAAGGTACATCCTTCTTGATTTCAGGGACAGTGGTCTTGATGGTACTGAGCAGCATCTGGTCAGAGATTTGCTGAATCCAGTGTCGGACAGCATACTCCTTGGTCCTTTTAGCTATCAGTGAGGTGTCTCCAGAGTCCAGAAGAGAATTCGAGCAGAGGAGTCCTCTCCTGCCGCCATCACTCAAGATAAGCAGAGTTGGCCAGCTGAGCTCAACATTATGTCCCCTCATCTTGAAATAACTTTATAAAAATACCATTCAGAGGGGAATTTACTTGTCTTAAAATCAGGAACTGTGAACATCTCCAATAATAGTCCCTAAAGACAAACTATTGAAGTCATGATGACAAATACCAACAGAGCTTGAACAAAACAAAACCAGTATTACCTCATTTTACTACTACACAACTGACACACATAGAACATTTGTACTAATATATGTCACTACAATATTCATATTAAATACATTCTGTACATAACTTGTAATTTAAATTGATTGTGATTCCTGGTTCCCTTGTAGTTGAATCAGGACACATATTCATTCATGCCAGTAATGAATACATATTGTTATTTGAAAGTTCATCAGTGACTCTTTTAAGATATCTTTGTAGAGTGTTATATGTATGTGAGTGTCACAGTGTTGTCAAGAGTAATGGATTAAATTAAATTGTTTATCTGTCTGTTGTTGTGACTTACACTTCACCATACTCATACCCTAGACACATAACGTAGCATCACACTATTCCAGAATAATTCTGACTGAGATATATAGATATGTGGTAGCAAGTAAGGTTATCTATAATACACTACTCTTAATAGATATAGATACCTTCACAGCTGATCTCAGTCAGTACACTAAGTTCCCTATAAGTATTTATAACTTCCCACTTCACCACATATATTGGGGTCTCGCTCTTGGGATTTTGAATCTTTCACTATTAAAAAATATTGGGGGGTAATTCACTTCAGGGAATATAAGAATTAAAAGGTATCCTTGGGTGGAATTAAATAAGGTTGAGCTCACGGTGCCTGTGTTGTCCATTAGAGATTGAATTGTTGGTTAGACATTGTATAAATTTACATAATAGACAATGGCGGACCTGGCCAAATTTCGATCTGCTGCGGTTCAGACTGCAAAAGAGTTAGGATTAGATGGGCAAGTTATGGTTGCCTATGTCACAACGGAATGTGACAAATTTATTGAACGCGAAGAAAGAAGATTAGAAAAAGAAGCCGAAAGAAGGTTAGAGGCTGAAAGGGAAATTAAGAAGTTACAATTTGAAGCTGAGGCTGAGACTAAGAGGTTGCAAGCTGAGGCTGAGACTAAGAGGTTGCAGATTGAGGCTGACAAAGAGGCTAAGAAATTGGAAGCAGAAGAGAAGAAATTAGCTGCAGAAAGAGAAGAGAAGAAATTAGCTGCAGAAAGGGAAGCCGAGGAAAGAAGACAGGCTGCAGAAAGGGAAGAGAGGAAATTAGCTGCAGAAAGGGAAGCAGAAGATAAAAGATTACAAAGGGAACATGAGTTACGACTAAGGGAGTTTGAGTTTCAAGGCCATGCTCCTGAAAATGGTGCCAGTCCCTTTGCCTCTGATGCTACGGTTACTCAAGGAGCCTCAATCTCAGCTATGAATTTTCATTTAGATCATTTTGTTGAGAAAGACGATGATATTGAGAGCTATATAAATAGGTATGAGCTATTAGCTACCACGTATGGGTTAGAGAGAGAAAGGTGGAGCTTAAAGTTATCTCAGGGACTTCGTGGGGCAGCTTATGAAGTTTTTTGCAAAAATGAGCAGAGGTGATCAGGAAAATTATGACATGCTAAAGCAGGCTCTTTTGTTAAGGTATGAAAAGAATGCAGATTCTATAGAAAAAAATTTAGGAATGCTAAACTACTGTCAGGTGAAACCTATCACCAGTTCTCTGCACGAATAGAGACATACTTGGAGAAATGGACTTCTCTGGGGAAAACCCAAGATCTTAAGGAAATGGTCCTTATAGAGCAACTAAGAGAGTCCATGGCTCCAGACCTGAGAAAGTTTCTCATGGAACAAGGTGCAGAGAGGCTGGGTGAGTTGCTAAATGTTGCTGAAAGGTATCAAGCAGCTCAAGCAGAGGTAACAGGTAATAAAAAGAAACAGGTGGACAACTTTAGGGCACCACAGAACTTTAATAAATTTGATCCTAGGGATCAAAATAAAGGTAAGCACCAATTTGATAGGCCACGGTATGACAATAAAAATAAATTCCCACAATTCGATGAAAGGAAATATGATGAAAGAAAATCTTTCAACCAAGGAAAAAGGTGGTGTAAAAATTGTCAGATGGACAATCATGACACTGACCGTTGCAGAAGGAAACCTGTGTATATGGCAACCCTTCAGGTCAGGTCAACCTCAAGACAGGAGGAGGATATTATGTTAGATACCACTCCAGAAGAGATGAGGAAGGCACAGGCTGGGGATAAAACACTCAAGCCTTGTTTCAGAAAATTGTCAACTTGTCATACAACTCCAGGCAAGGGAGATTTTTACATGAAAAACAAGTTGATGTATAGGAAGACTGGAACTAGATCCAAAGGTCAGGGACAGCTGGTTCTTCCAAAAAGATATAGGACAGACTTAATAAGGAGCCTACATGTGAAACCAGATGGGGACCATGAGAAGATAGGTACCATCATTCAAAAGGTGGCTCACAATTATTATTGGCCCAAAGCAAGATGGGACATTGAGAATTTTGTAGAAAGGTGTAGCATAGCACATGAGGGAACACCCACAAGTGGGAACATGGATCAGGACCTGGACACGCCATGGGGCAAAATCAGGCCTAACAATAAAAGGGAAAAAAATAATTTGATAAAGTGGACCAAATGGAATGGGAAGCCCCTTTTTCACGGACAAGCTTCACTTAACTGTTTTACAATGGCCACTATGCGGAGAGTGCAAAAAGATGTCTTACCCCAGGATAAGCCGACAATCCCTCAATCGGACTTAAACAAACTGGAGGAAGAATATGTAGAGAGGAAATCTCTCATCAAGAATTTTAAGAGGGGAGAAAGCCCCAAAAGAAAAAATTGGTAGCGGTCGTTTTGTGAATGATAATTCTGGGAGGAAAAATCATCACTATAAAGCTTCAAGTGGAAGAGACCATACCGGTGCATGGACAAATAGGTCCACACAATTAAAGGTCCATATGTAGCTTTGTTAAGAACGTGGACTGATGAAAAGGCAGAGGAAAACATTACATCTTCATACCAATATGTGAATGAGCTGACCACTCGGTTGAAAACTGGCTGGAAACTTGCCAATGAAAATTTGAAACAAGCCAGGAAGAAACATGCTGCCTATTATAACAGGAAGGCGAAAGACAGAAATTTGGCTGTGGGAGAGAAGGTACTGCTTCTTTTGCCCGGGAGTCAGAATAAGTTACAAATTGGATGGCAGGGTCCATATACAGTTCTAGAGAAGGTGTCTAGAACAAATTATAAGATAGATAAGAAGGGGAAAGAAAAAATCTATCATGTGAATCTCCTGAAGAAATATTTGGAAAGAGAACATCAGGAAGAGACACACTTGTTGACCTTGTCCATCGCCATGGAGATGAAAAAGGAACCACTTTCATCATTTGAATATCCATTACACCCCTGTGAGACAGCAGCACAGGTGAAAATCAGTACACATTTAACGAAAACTCAGAAAGGGAGAGTGCAACAGGTTCTAAATAATCATGCAGAGGTGTTAACAGACCGACCAGGGCATACAAACCTATTGGAATATGATATGAAACTAATAGACTCCACACCTGTCTGTATGAAACCATATTCGATTCCGTTTGCTAAGGAGAAAGCTTTGAAGGAAGAGATAGACTATCTATTGAAGGAAGGAATTATTTCGCACAGTGAGTCTTCGTATAGTTCCGGTGTTGTACTCTTAAGGAAGCCCTCTGGAGAACATAGACTCTGTATAGATTACAGGAGACTGAATGCTATTACAGAAGGACAGGTGGATCCATTGCCGGATACAAATCAGCTGTTTGCCAGACTAAATAAAGCTAAATATTTCTCAAAAGTGGATCTGAGTAAAGGATACTATCAGATTCCAGTAAAGCCTGAGGTTAGACCATACCTAGCTTTTAGTACCTCAGACGGACACTATGAGTTTAATAGATTGCCATTTGGATTGAAGAATGCACCTAGTGTCTTCTCTAGAATGATGAGAAAATTATTGGATCCTCTGAATAATCCCTGTATAACAAATTTTATGGATGATATCCTTATAGCAACAGAAACATTTGAGGAACACATTGACTCTCTGAACATGCTGTTTGATCGACTTAGGGAGGCAAATTTAACAGCCCGACCAACCAAATGTTGCGTTGGATGTAAAGAATTGGAATTTTTGGGACACACAGTTTATCAGGGAAACATGACCCCTGACCCAAAGAATTTAGAGAAACTACAGAAAGCCCCGAGACCACAAACCAAGAAGGACGTGAGATCCTTTGTCTCATTATGTGGTTTCTACCAGAAGTATATCAAAAACTTTAATTCCATATGTGCACCTTTAACGGAATTGACACGTAAAGGACTTCCAGATCGCATTACATGGACACCACAATGTGAAATGACTTACCAAGAATTGAAGGAAAAGCTCACAAGTAAACCCATTTTGAAATTACCTGACTTAAGTCAAGAATTCATAGTAAGGACGGATGCAAGTAATATTGGGTTAGGTGCAACTTTACTACAGAAATCAGATGCATTGGATGGGGAATTAAGCCCAGTGGCATATGCTAGCAGAAAGTTGAATAAAGCTGAAATCAACTACTCAACTAGCGAAAAAGAATGTCTTGCAGTAATATGGGCAATAAAGAAATTCAATATTTATCTATATGGGAAGGCATTTAAGTTGCAAACTGACCACAAACCTTTATCGTTTTTAGCACAGGCTAAGCATGAGAACTCTAGGTTACTCCGATGGTCTTTGCTTCTGGCTCCATATAATTTTAGCATTGAATATATATCTGGAAAAACCAATCTGGGAGCGGATTTTTTAAGCCGCCATCCGTGTGATGAGAATCACCGTAAACCCCAGAAATAATAATAAATTTCTCTATGTGTATATAGAATAAAGGACTGACATATAATGTCTGTTTTAAGAGGGGAGGTGTCATGAAATATTCTAATCCACATATATAAATTATTAGGTAAATATAAAGCCTAACAAATAAAATTAATAAAGAGAAGAGCAATGGGAAAATGACAGTGCTGTCACCAAGAATGTACTCGAAATCCCCCTTGTTTTCTGCTTCGTCTGCAAATTGTAACGCTTTCACGTTGATAGTAAAAGCTTACTGTATTATACCCGCTTTCTTCAATGAAACGTGTGCTGCATTTCTAAGAAAAACATTGAGACGTACTGCGTAATGACCTAAATTAATCCTAACATTAATTATATTACGTTACCAAAACGAACGAACAGATGGACAAAAGGATAGCGAGAGGGGAGGGCTGAAAATCAGGAACGCATGCAACACGCGACGCGCGATATACAAATGCTGGCATCACGCGTGTAAGTCTACAAGCACTAACTTTTTCAGACGGACAGTGATAAAATACACTACCCTTTCCCAGAGTTAGGTTTATAAATCATAACAGACTCTTATTAGAAAAGATAACAATAGATGGGTTTACGTTTGAACACATAACAGTACCCAGACAGCACATCTTCCAAACAGGAGGTAGAAGAAATTGCATATTTTGAACGCAGCCACGTAGCTCCTTTAAATTAGTATTTTTGGGTTCCTTAGGGCTTGCTGACAAATAATATGTAAAACGTTACGCAAATAGTCCAGGAATTAATAAATTATACCCAAAATAAAATATTGGGGGTGCCTGACAGCATAAAATCATTTCTGCTCATAAGATTTTTTTTTAACGTGTTTGAAAAAAATTTACGTTACAGAAATAGCCTACCATGTAAACTTCAAATTGATTGGAGCGCAACAAATGAAAGCCTAACCACGATTGGTCGGGCTATAAATACTATCTTGGTTGTTAGGGGAGACGGGAAAAGATAACATTTTTTCAAACACTTGTCGAAACGTGGCTCATTGGCCAGGCTCGCTGATATACACACTTGGGAGCGTTAGTTCGAAACCACTTGTTTTAAATACACTTGATAAAGCATCAGTGCGTTGAAGCCAGCTTATATTTGGCTCAATAAAAGCCTGGAAGATAAGCAGAAGGAAATTTGTGCCAGTTTGTGCCAGAATTCATTGCTAATCAACGTATCTGTGTTATTCGTATGAATTGTGGTAAGCTTGAACCATTTAATATCTTTTAATGAAAATTGAATGTGAATTGTTGATTTATGCCTGTATATATATGTGTAGTTCAGTGGCCAACGTGAGGTAAAGCCTGTAATGCTCCAGCCTGAACAGAGGGTGTCGGAGAGAAGTAAAACGGCATGGAATGGCCAAACAGTACACTGACACCTGGATGATTGACTAGAAAGAAATAATGCTGGAAGTGCAGAGGCGTAGTGACCATTAAGGATGGTAATGCTGGTATAAAGTATTTCAGATGAAGCTGACTGTTGGCCTAACGCTCTGAACGCAATGTTTGTGCTGTATTGTGATCAGTGTAAAAGAGAATATAAATTAGTTATGAAGTAGAAGGTACATCCTTCTTGATTTCAGGGACAGTGGTCTTGATGGTACTGAGCAGCATCTGGTCAGAGATTTGCTGAATCCAGTGTCGGACAGCATACTCCTTGGTCCTTTTAGCTATCAGTGAGGTGTCTCCAGAGTCCAGAAGAGAATTCGAGCAGAGGAGTCCTCTCCTGCCGCCATCACTCAAGATAAGCAGAGTTGGCCAGCTGAGCTCAACATTATGTCCCCTCATCTTGAAATAACTTTTTAAAATTAACATTAAGAAGGGAATTTACTTGTCTTAAAATCAGGAACTGTGAACATCTCCAATAATAGTCCCTAAAGACAAACTATTGAAGTCATGATGACAAATACCAACAGAGCTTGAACAAAACAAAACCAGTATTACCTCATTTTACTACTACACAACTGACACACATAGAACATTTGTACTAATATATGTCACTACAATATTCATATTAAATACATTCTGTACATAACTTGTAATTTAAATTGATTGTGATTCCTGGTTCCCTTGTAGTTGAATCAGGACACATATTCATTCATGCCAGTAATGAATACATATTGTTATTTGAAAGTTCATCAGTGACTCTTTTAAGATATCTTTGTAGAGTGTTATATGTATGTGAATGTCACAGTGTTGTCAAGAGTAATGGATTAAATTAAATTGTTTATCTGTCTGTTGTTGTGACTTACACTTCACCATACTCATACCCTAGACACATAACGTAGCATCACACTATTCCAGAATAATTCTGACTGAGATATATAGATATGTGGTAGCAAGTAAGGTTATCTATAATACACTACTCTTAATAGATATAGATACCTTCACAGCTGATCTCAGTCAGTACACTAAGTTCCCTATAAGTATTTATAACTTCCCACTTCACCACAAGGACAAGAACTAGACAAGTGCCAGTGAATCAAGAGATGAGAAGAAGACGTTGGCGATGGATAGGACACACACTGAGGAAACCTGTTGATAGCATTACAAGGCAGTCCTTGTTCTGGAACCCCCAAGGCAAAGAGAGGCAGAGGTAGACCAAGAAGCACATGGAGAAGAGAGCTGGAAACGGAGGTGAAAATGATGAGGAAAACGTGGAAAGAACTTGATATGATGGCACGTGACAGTAGGACTTGGCATGTGTTTGTTGAAGGCCTATGCTCCTTTGGGAGTGGAGGGTTATGAATGAATGAATTCTAAAAGCAGCAAATTGAACTGATTCAGTTCTAAGATGAGCCAGAAAGGGGCTATCCATAAAAGACGTCCCCATGAGAGGAAGTATGTGAAAAGTGGACAACTGTGGACTGGGGGGCGGGGGGGGGGGGGGGGGAATATTTAAGTTGAAAGTGGACGTCCAATTCACAAACCACATGGCAACTCTCACACGTACAAATCTATCAAAAGTAACAAACCCCCTTGTCTTCCAAAGCTTCCTCACTGTCCAGCTAAAACCAAATAAACCTTCGGATTTTGTCCCTCTTGCCAGGCCTGCCAATCCTTCTAGACTCAAAATCTCTAATACGAAAAGGTTGTAACTTCTATGCTCCTGTTCTCTGGAACAAACAACCTTAGTATATTAACTCTCTGGCAACCGACATTACAATTATTGTGATTTCATAATTAGATTTTTCAGTTTTAAGTAATGGTAGGTGATTAAAAATGTAAGCCTTTGTGTTTAATCAAGACAATGTGGAGTGGATGTCCGGGGGGGGGGGGGGTTAATCAAAAGTGGACATGGGGAAGGGGAGTGTAAAAAAATGCCAGAATTTTGTGGATGTCTTTTAAGGATGGCCCCAAAAGAACTACAACCTGTACTTGACATTAGGACTGGAGAAGCTTCAAGAAGAACTACTTATGGCTAGAGGAAGAGCAGAGGTAAAAAACACTTGAAAGCAATATTCAACGGGAAAAAATCTGCAACACAGTACAGAAAGACCACGAACTAAGCAGCAAGAAACAGTTGGAAGGAAAATACTGAAAGGTTAAACCTAAACAAATATAGAACTAAACTATGGAAACTTGCAGTATCATTGAACAATAATGACATGAGAACGCCAAGAATCACATGGAAAACTAGCAGAAAAAAGCACAACAGATGTGATTACTGAAAAATACAGCACAGTTAGCAAAGCAGATATAACAGCAAAACAGGAAGAGGGGTATGAAAAAAGATAAAAGAACAAACATCAAATGTAGCAGAGGAACACTTACATAGTTTGCTTAGTTGTTCCTCTTCTACCGTGAAGTGTAGAGGTTTGGAAGAGAGAGCGCCATACTGTCCTATCGGGTGTCTTCCTCCTGGTCTGGTTCCATTCTAGTCCTCAGTCCTTCAGAGATTGGCTAATGTTGTCCTCCCAGTGGATCCCTGGCTCTTAGCCTCCAATACCTGCCGTGGCAGCCGATCTTCTCCCATTCTGCAGACGTGGCCAAACCATCTTAGTTGGGACTGTTCTACTTTAGTCTGCAAGAGGAGATCTTAGGTCTTGACGTATCGTCTGGTTGCGGACCATGTCTCTTCTTGTTACTTCAACCACCTTTCTCAGATACCTCATTTCTCAGGTTTGAATCTGATTTTTGTGGGTTGTACTCATTGCCCATGACTCACATCCATACGTCAAGACTGGGACATTCGTGGAGCGGTATATAGCCATCTTCGTTTTCTTGCCAACTTCTCTGCTGAGGACCACACGATGACAAAATGTACACTGCAAGAGCTAGATTTCCTTTTGTGCTCCTCACGGAGCATGAAACCACCACTACAGCTGGTCCCCTAGCAAGAAGCCTGCACCAAACATTCACATGTTCTTATAGCTGTGGTCTCTGTGGCAATATGTTTTACATAATTAGGTAGCCAGCCCCAGGTACAACCTCTGATCAGTGGCCTTGTACGACATGCCTGAGGGTGCAGTAGTCCTGTTCTTTCTTTGTATCCCCAGAGACTAGAGACCCCAGAGAACTACACGGGAGGGGTGAGGTGATGAGTAGGACAAATAAAACACAAGAAATCTTCAGGAAAGGATGGAATAACAAATGAAATGTTAAAACACATTGGAACATAAAGTGAAAAGAAACTTCTGGAAATCATAAATGTAAGCTGGAAAGAAGGTAGTGCCACAAATAGTGAAAGAAGCAATTATGATTCCAGTATTAAAACCTGCTAAGAGATGGAACAAAAGCTCATAGCTACAGACCCATCAGCTTACTTATCTGCGCAGGTAAATTGATGGAACAACTAGTCAATACCAGGCTTAATGTGGTACCTTGAAAGAAAGCAATGGATTAAACCCCAACAGGCTGGCGTTAGACAACATAGGACCAAATAATACATGATGCTCTACAGACTGAAACTGCCTTCCAGTAACAGTAAGACACAGGCAGTCTGGGTAGACATGGACTAAGATGTTGATAAAGTGTGGACAGCTGGGATAAAGCAAGCACTCTTCAGATATGTATAAATGGGTAACCACAGAACGGATCTGCCAGACTGCAAATATATAGGACATCTAAGCCAAGGAATTAAATTAGAACAAGACATACCCCAACACAACATGATATCACGTACACTGTTCCTGATCTATATCAGTGACATGGTGGACAAAATACCAAAGAGGGCCCACAGCTTGCTAAATGCTGATGACTTAGAGTTAGCGGAAGAAGATATCAAAACAGCAAACACCAAGATGCAGGAAGCCTTTAAAACAAAAACTAGATAAATGGATACAAGTATGGCTACTAAACATAAACGAGAGGAGAATAACGTACACAATTTCCGCACTTGAACAAGGGACAAAAGTTTTACTGAACTACTGAACAAAGTTGCCAGTAGAATGAATCCCACAAAACCTCATTAACAATCGTCTACAAGTTCACTGACAGCACAACATAACGATCTCTTGTTATTAACAATCCTCCAGAAGTCCCACTAGCAGTATTACATCTTGAGCTCCCCTAATTAACAATCCTCTACAACTCCACAGGTAATATGACATATTGATCTCCCTTAATTAACAATCCTCTCCAAGTCCACTGGCAGAATGATGTAGTCAAGATGTAAGGCTCAGTTGTTCACTTTTTCTGCTGTCCTCATGTTGGTTTTGTTTTGAGGAAGGTCTAACCAGAGCGCTGACACTTCTTGTGGCTCTGAAAAACTGCTCTTCACATTTTGTGTGGTAAATATTACGACTATCAGATGTAAGAGCGTCCAACTGGCAGAATGGTTAGAGCACTGGCCTCTTGCAGCAAAGGTGCTGAGTTTGAAATCTACCAAGCTGTAAATGGGTACCTGACTTTGCTTTTGAGTTAGGGAAGGCAAAGGCAGCAAGGAAGGGAACTGGTCACCTCACCTCTTGAAGCTGGACCTAGTATAGTGAAGTCTCTAACACTTCACTTCCTTGTGGCAGTATCTACAA
This sequence comes from Oreohelix idahoensis, assembly GCA_024509875.1. Taxonomy (NCBI): domain Eukaryota; kingdom Metazoa; phylum Mollusca; class Gastropoda; order Stylommatophora; family Oreohelicidae; genus Oreohelix; species Oreohelix idahoensis. Next base: position 38,524 of record JAMPIV010002362.1, read on the forward strand.
TGGGGTTACTTTTACTATCAGATATAAAGGGCCAAGAGAGTAGAAAAGGCCTTTATATATCGCCTTTATAGACCTCACAAAGGCATTTGACCTGGTTAGTAAGGAAGGACTCTTCAAAATCCGCCTGAAAATAGGCTGCCCTGCTAAACTGCTGGAAATGATAGTCATTCCATGAAGACATGAAGGGAACAGTCCAATAAGCTGGAAGCACATCACAGCCCTTTGACATACGCAGTGGCGTTAAATAAGGCTCCGTTCTGGCTTCAACCCTCTTTGGGATCTTCTTTGCCTTACGCTTGAAACATGCATTCAGAGATGCAACTGAAGGAATATGCCTTCACACTAGGTCAGATGGCTGACCGTTTAATCTCGCAAGGCTGAAGGCAAAAACAAAAATCAGAAGGGTCGCTATAAGAGACTTGTTATTTGCTGATGACGCTGCAGTCGTCACTCAAAGCCAATAGGAGCTTCAGAGCTTGATGAATCGCTTCCCCCAAGCATGCAAGAACTTTGGCCTCACAATAAGTCTAAAGAAAACAAATGTGCTGAGTCAGGATGTGGGTGTTGCAACAGTTATCACTTTCGATAACTATGAATTGGGAGTGGTGCACCACTTGACATACATACCTGGGATCGACCATCAATGACAAACTCTCTCTGGACACAGATATTGACAGCCACATTGGCAAAGCTGCAGTTACCTTTGGTCGCCTCGCATCGTGTGTTTGGGGAAACTCCAAACTCACAACGAAGACCAAAGCTGTGGTATATAATGCCTGCATCACCAGCACACTTCTATATGACAGTGAGACATGGACAACCTGTGCTAAGCAAGAAAGAAGACTCAATACCTTCCAACTACGATGTCTATGCCACATCCTTTGTATTTCGTGGAAAGACAAAGTGACAAATGTCGAGGTGTTGTCACGTGCTGGCCTTCAAAGCATGTATACATTGCTCAGACAGTGCAGACTACACTGGCTTGGCCATGTCCGCCGCATGGAAGATGGTCACACCCCGAAAGATATCGTCTACGGACAACTGGCAGATGGCAAAAGAATAGTTGGGTGACCGAAGCTGAGATTCAAAGATGTGTGCAAGAGAAACACGAGGGCGCTGGACATAAATCCAGCAACCTTGGAGGATGAAGCTGCCGATCGCACCAAGTGACGATGCTATCTACGGTGCCACCTCAGACTTGGTGAAAAGAAGCTCATCAACAAGCAGAAGAGAGGAGAAAACGTCATAAGGAACACCAGAAAAATAAGCAGCTGAGGCTGTCACCTCAGGAGCGCATTCCCATAGTCAGTTTTGACTGAAGGGGCTATTATTATTATTATATAATATTATTATTATAAAGGGCAAAAGAATGGCTGCCAGGGTAAAAGATTATGGCCAAGAGAAGTGAAGCCAAGAGAATGACATGAGTTGACAAAGACAAATGATGAGCTAAAAGTTATCTATGAAAGCTGTCCTATGAAAGCCCAGAAGGAGAAAAACGAAGTAAGGACAAGACATAAGATGGTGATATACATGATAAAGCATAAATTACATGAAATTATAAACTAATACAGATGAAAAACCTATGGCAAGGCACAAGCAAAGAAACAAAGTTACAACTGATAAGCGCATATATATTCATTCCCAGTAGCAACCTACGGCTGAAATGGAGACAACATTCAGGAGATAATACGTCACATGATGACATGAAGTTAATCGCACAAACATCTAAATTCAGACAAAGAATTTTATAATTAGCACGCATGAAAGCAAAACCCTCACTTTATTTGGTTTTTCCTTAAATAATCAAAATTTATAAAAAAACTGCCAGAATACGCACATATGAAAATGAATCTCCAAAAAATAAATATTGGTCAAATATTACCTTTCTGTATTCTATAGAAATCTGTATCACATAAAAGCTTTGTTTAAAAATTCTAACACACTAAACCCAATGTCATACTGAGTATGACTATTTACACATATTATGTGGCACACAGCACATAATCAGGCTAATGTGAGATTCTCATAGACAGCCTACTGAGAGATTTTCTTTTCCAACTTAAAAACCCCACACTAAAAAAAAACAGCCTCATACTGATTAATACTGACTTGGAAAATACTCAAAAAGTATTTAGCGTCACTATTATCAAATATGGGAAACCAACAGCCAGGGATGCAGACCTCCAGGATGACTGAGAGTTTGATGAGTTAACAACATTAGATGTACTGGGCCACATGGCCTAACGAAACAGTACAACGTACGCCGCTCCATGATGACAAAATAGCCTCAAACTGACTACTCCTTTCTTTGAGAACATTCAAGTGGACGTCTGAGAGTGTACGAAGAAGAAGAAGAAGACAATCTCAGAAGGACTGAGGACTAGATTGGAACCAGGCCATGAAGAAGACAGCCAGTAGGATGGAATGGTGCTCTCTCTGGTAAATCTCTACACCTCAGGGTAGAAGAGAAACGGCTAAGTAAGTCAGTCAGATTATCAAGCAGTGTCAGAGGAACAACAGATGAGATAGGAAGACACTAGAAATGGATCGGACACATATTGAGGACACCTACTGAAACCTATCATTACAAGGCAGTCCTTGTTCTGGAATCCCCAGGGTCGGAAAGGTAGAGGGAGACTAAAAAATACATCGAAAACTGGAATAAAGAAGACACAGGAAGATCTTACGCAGACGGCACAGGCCTGGAGGACCTGGCACAAATTTGTTGAAGGCCTATGCATCTTCTGGGGCTGAATGATAATGAAATGAATGCAATTTTCGCTAATGGAAGAGCTGAACAATGATTTTCTTTTGTGACATTATCATCTTAATAACTCAAAATACAAGTGGAAAAACTAAAATCCTCTGTGTAATGTTGCATATTTCAATGCTCGATAATTAAAACAAATGGTCTGGTGCTCTCTCTTCCAAACCTCTACACCTCACAGTAGAAGGGGAACGACTAAGTAAGTAAGTATAATTAAAACATTCAAATCTAATATCCAATAAATAATGTCATATTTATAACCACTGATCTCTTAATCTTTTGTACTTGCCTAACACAAGGATTGCCTAACATGCAGGTTGAAAACAAGTAACATTTTTTACAATACAATCATATACTAATTATTGGAACTAATCTTCACATAAGAGCAGAGTGGACAGAATATGCTATCCAGGCTTTGAACCTGGTAACTTTGCCTCAATAAGCTAGTGTCCTAACCACTCGATGCTCAAAAAATATGTATTTTGGTTAAATACGGATTTTCACTCATGTAAAAAACATGATTTTAAATACATTTAACCCTTTCGAGCCATATTCTCGCATTATCAGGAATACCCAAAATTACTCTGCTGGATTCCAGGTTTATTGGGAATGGACAACACCCATGTGAAAACTGGGGGTCCAAACTTAAAATAATCAACCAATCACATTAAATTTGAGTGGTAAGAGCGGTAAACATGTTCTGCAGCAAATGACGAATTTTTTAAATATTTGTCAGTGTGTACAGACAATCTGACTATTTTTAGCATGAAGCATGCCAATCAGGAACTAAGTACTCTGAGTGGGAAAGCCCTAGGTATAGACTGCTTATAGCTGCTCAGTTAATAGAAAATATAGGGTTTTTCAGATGACGGGGAACATAAATTTGATGAAACATGTCCTGAAAATATGACTTACAATTCAGTGATGACAAAATTGATCTGATATAACAAGCAGATTTTGGTGACGCTGTGACTGGTGCCAGGGGGTGGAATACCGATGCCAGATTATAAGTATGCCTAACACTGATAATGTCCTGAAATGTTATAAGTATTGTTGTTGTTGTTGAACAAAGACTGCTGAGCTTTTCACTCTTTTGCAGTCAATACCAAGTTGAAGACTCCTTGGTATTATGTACACTGTAGATCTAGGCTTTTCCTGTGGCTTTTCTGCCATTCCGAAACGTGTTGAGTTGAAGTCATAAGCTCCAGTTTATGCAGCTTGGTCTGTATTTCAAGGATCATCACCTCTGGTCCCAAGCTAATAGTAAGAAGCGTGTGGCATACTGTGCATTCCCCATCATCCATGGGGGCTCCCAAAGAATTGTCACGTCCTACTTCTCAGCTCCCCCTGCCTATCATGGGGTCCATAGATTTCAAAAGTCAATGAAGGTATAATTAGCCTCACAGACAGAGGTTCACATCCAAATCTACATACTATAGCATTGTGCATAGCTGGTGGTCATATAAGGATGACTCCAGATATGCCTCCATGCATATGTTATAGGTATATATGCAGTGATTTTCATGTAATAATTGCTTCTATGATATTGTGTTGTTATAAATTTTTGCTCAGGGACTCAGACATAGTGGGGTGTAACTCTTCGGGGGTCAACACGCAAATAAAGATGGTGACCCAATCTTCCAACTAAGAAAAGAGCACACTAAGCACTTAAACCATTCACATGAGCCTAAATGATGCAGCTGTACCTATCCATATGTAACAGTTCAGCATGTGCTGCTCGCTTGTCCAGGACTCTCGACAGAAAATATAAAGCTACTGCCAGGTTCCCCAACAAGCACAAACACTCTTTACAGCACCAGCAACACTCACCAGCTACAGAACACATACAAAATCTTCATTTTGGCAGGGGCTATGAAAGAGCTCAGCAGCCCTGGTGAAACAACCAGAAGAAGTTGGTGACCCACTGCCAAAGGTCAGCATGATGAAGTAAAACCTAGTTTCACAGAATTTAAATTTCTCACATTCCATCTTCTAACACACATTAACCTTTACAAGTTTTCTTCTTAGACTCTCAGACGTCTGCTTGAATATTTTCAAAGAAAGCAGTGGTCAGCTTGAGGATATTTTTATCTCCATAGAGTTGTTTTTTCAGAATGATAAAGGTGATGACCATATGTTCTTTCTCTGTTGCTCATATGTTGGGCATCTCTGAAGTAGATTTTCATCAGTCATTTTATCGGTGCCACAGTTACACTCATCGGTAGTTCCTATCTTTAGTTAGTTGAATAGATGATATCCCCATCTTGTAATACAAGTTTTCTAAAAAAAAATTAATCATAATTTCACCACTGCTCAAAATCATCATTACCTTTAAGCTCCTCACGGAGCATAGACCTTCAACAAACTCATGCCAAGCCTTCCCATCCCAGACCATCAGCTCATGGTCTTTCCGTGTCATCCCCATCCCAGTTCTCGTCTCCATATATTTCTCAGTCTCCTTCTACCATGGGATTCTAGAAAAAGGACTGCCTTGTAATGCTATCACTTTTCCTAAGTGTGTGTCCCATCTATTGCCAGCTTCTTCTCATCTCTTGCGAATCTGGCACTTGCCATTATCTCAAAATTCTCACATTATTATTGATTTTGTCATGTCTTGTCACAAATGCAAATTTCTCTGTACAATAATATATTGAATACAAGCTTATAATACAAGCTTATAATACAAGCTTATAATACAAGCTTATAATACAAGCTTATAATACAAGCTTATAATACAAGCTTATAATACAAGCTTATAATACAAGCTTATAATACAAGCTTATAATACAAGCTTATAATACAAGCTTATAAGCAGAATATTTCAAAACTAAAGGTAAAGGTAGTCCCTAAGTATTGGAGTGAAGTGTCAGAGACTTCACTGCACCAGGTCCAGCACTGACAGGTGAGGGTGACCAAAATCCCCTCCTCACTTCCCCATCCTTCCCTAGCTCAAGAGCAGAGTCAGGTATCATTACAGCTGGGTAGGCTGGAGTGTGACCCCACCATGTTCCGAACCTGGCACCTTTGCAGCAAGAGGCCAGCCCTCTAACCATTCTGCCAATATGATACTCATTTCAAGACCACTGAACTGTAACTGTGTTGTACACATAATCATCATTCACTTCCCTTTTCTGCTACTTAAGCAGCATGGGGGGGTCACCATTTCAACAGATCCTCTTGCTGGAAGCCTGCTCCAAAGTATTCATGTGCTCTTGCAGTGGTAGTTTCTGCACCAAGTTTTTCCTACACGATGTAGGTTGCCAGGCCGTGCACAATATCATATTAACTGCCACTTACAACATGCTAGAATGAGCAGTGTCCTCTTCCTTTTTTGTTTCAACAGAGACCCCTACCACCCAGGAACTATACAGGGCATATATACTTACTGCCGCCACCTTATTCTTTCCACAGAACTTCTATACATGGGGACCGTATGACAATGTTGGTCAATGTTTTTATTAAATCTAACATACATAAATGTTCAACATGTAATAAATACTCTGAATATGGATAATTTAAAATACAACTAACTAGCTCAAAGTATTCACTTAAATAAAATTCACATTAGGCTGATGTAGGAAACAGTAGATCTGAGGCTGTCAAGTTGACCGGGTATGCTGCATTTCACTTACTTTCTTACTTAGTCGTTCCCCTTCTACCGTGAGGTGTAGAGGTTTGGAAGAGAGAGCGCCAGACTATCCTATCGGCTGTCTTCCTCCTGGCCTGGTTCCATTCTAGTCCTCGGTCCTTCAAAGATTGTCTAATGTTGTCCTCCCAGCGGACTCTGGGTCGTCCTGGGGGTCTGGATCCCTGGCTCTTTGTTTCCCATGCTTGCCATGGTAGCTGATCTTCTCCCATCTGCATTTCGCTTCAAGTTGGAATTTTTTTTAAATTTAATTTTTACTACGGCCTCAATGTTTGTCGGACGTTATTATTTTTGACAACACTCAAAACAAGGTTGAGATTAGGCTTTGCCTTGCTGTTTGACAAAGCTCGAAACAGGGTTGGGTTCAGGTTAAGGCTAGCTGTAGCGTACATATGGATAGCTACTGGGGCAACATGGCAGACATAGTCTACAATACCAAATTTCTACCCCACATTAACATCATGACATAAATATTAAAACTGCAACAGAGTAATATTGTATACAAATCCAATGCTGAAGAAAGATGAGCAGAGTTCATTATCAAACATTTACAACAAGTTTCTACCAAACATGCAAATAAAAACAAGCTCACTCCCTCAATATAATTAAAGTTTCTGCCCAACATAAATAAATGTATCTCCACCAAATATAAATTAACGAGGGTCCCACCAAACAGGAACAAAAAGAGTTCCAATCAGAAATGACAGAATCATATCCACTGTTAGCATTATGCACATTTTCAGGTTTGAGACAAACCATGGTATCTAAATCCCTGCAGATAAGCTGAACAAGGGACTACATTCATTCACTCATGACATCTATTCTGGAATACAAATGTGGTCCTTGGCCTGGAGGTGGTGAACTCCTTGTGGATGGTAGTTAAGTATTCTAGAAATACTCATCAATTCAAAGAGAAATATCCACACACCTTCTTTGTGCTACAAGAAATTATAAAAAATTTCTGTCAAGTGTTCCAAACCAATACACATAAAATCACATTTAAATTACTTGTAATTTTAGAGTAAAATTATTTCATGGAAGCTTAGTGCAGCTGTGCCAATCAATGTCTACATTCATCTGTTGTAATCACTAGCTTGTAAAAGTTTCTTTAACAAAAACAAAAAAATCCAGAGACTGTACTTGCCTGTAACAACCCAGGATATAGATCTATTGACAATATATAATTTAAGAACAATAAAATTATATCAGACAATGTTTTAAAAAGTCAAACATTTTGAAATATTGTGTGGAGAAAATTACAGAATAAAAGAGATTTTAAAATTAAAAAATAACACAGATAAAAGGTAGTGGATGCAACAGGCAACAACAAAGAAAATGTACCAAAATTATAAAACTGAACCCACAATAAATATAGAGAAAGACACACAACACACAGTGAGAGAAAAAAAGAGAGAGAACTGGAGACAATATGACAGGAAATAAGAAAATTTGCAACTGCGCCAAAAGATATCAATATATTACAAGATCATCTGTCACTTTCTGAGGAAGCACTGTTCATTCTGAGCTCAAGTTTCTGGACTTTGATAATACCATCTGTCCATCTTCCTACCTGGCTATCTCTTGCCCTGAAGCCAGATCTGTAGTTAAAATCTAGTGAGGATAGTTCAATGGACTGCATTCTAATGAGGCGTTCAAACCATTTTATTTTGTAGCTGATACACGTTATTGCTCCCACCAGTTGATTTCTTCACTTCCCTTTTTCATTCTCTTTTTGTGGCATAGGAACTATCTCTCAGTTGTCTCATCTGACACATTATAATTGACCTCTCCTGATCTTCCTCTGATTATCATTAATATTATTTTAATTCCTCAAACTGTCATTTTTCTCTTCTGATCTTTTTAACGCAGCGCTTCACGGATAATAATCTAACTTCCAAAAAAAATTTACTTTCCTCTATACACAACACATCATGAATATATTCTATATACTACATTCTTCTAAATACAACACATCATGAATATTATTCTAATCTCACACGATGTAGCCTATCTCTTACTATAGCACATCATTAGTATAATTACTATAAAAAAGAAATACCCTTTGGTTAAACAGATGCGCTGATGTGTTAAGAAATGCTGACATTTCTTACTAAGACTGGATGTTATAACTTGGATATGGCTGATAAAAGATGTGAACATGTACTTATTATTTACCAAACTGTAGGGACATAGATAGAGAATTGTAATATATAGTGTCTTTAGTAGTATTAACACACGTACGTTCGGTATACTTAAAACATTTTGCATGTAAAATTGAAAAACACTAAAAAGTTACCTGTAGAATACGAGCTTACCAAAGACTGTTGTAGACAATAAAACTTTCTTTTTAGTCTTCAAACATCAAGGTAATCAATTTACGAAGTAAAAAATCATTGATTATGGCCACAGTTAGCACATTTAGTATTATTCACACCAGTTTTTACTATAGTCCCTTATAAGAATAAAATAAATTATGCAATATTGCATTATGTAATTTTCAAACAAATAAAGAAGAATAACATCATATAAAAACTGTTAAAACATTTGTTTAATGTTTTAATAGTATCCCTATCTTCATCTTCTACCTAGGACTAGTGATTAAATGTTACTATAGGTCTAGTTTTGTTACTTTTCGATCGGCCAGAATAGGACTACGCCCACTCATCAACTAAATCTAATGTGTCTAGCTTTTCTGCACCGATTCCGTTATTTGACAACAAACTGTGACTACCAAACAATCATCATCAATGTCAGCAATGTCTCTAAGTAGTTAAACACAATTATTCACTTAGGAGACTTAGATGGTGTAAATATAAAGCATGACATATTTCTGTAGCAATAACAACGAAAAATGCAAATCGTCACACAAATTGTGATAATAACATCAAAACACGAACACGTGCTGCTTAACTACACTCATAGTTTTAGTTGTTTAAATAGTAGCGAAAGTCATTCTACAAGTTTTAAAATATGAAGTGCATTAAACGGACGATTTTTGGAGTTATTCGTGATAAACTAAAAACAATGTTCTGAGCATTACGGTGGCATGGCAGTAACAATTTTGCAACGCTTTCAGCATTGTTCTGGAGTCAAAGAGTTAAGGAGTGTGGAGTGGTTGGCAGTCAGCTGACCTTGCTGCGCAGTAAACATTTAATTGTCATTGTTGCTTAAAATCGGCATCATCACACTTTGGGCAAACCCATAGGTGCTCAATCTCCCTGAGAAAATGTTGAATGGTATGAATGCATGTTTTTGTAGTGTGCTGGTTATATATACGCCTGACCCATCCTCTCATACGTGCATGTCTGCTAGTTCTATGCCTGATGCCCAATTTCAGCAGTCTGAGTCGTGATGATTCATCTACTGCAGTGCCATTCTCTAATAGGTGATCATTAATTTAATTGTTAAACAAACATTAAAGCTGCAAATAATTTAATTTTGAAGGAAAAAAAAAAACATAACTGCATCTATCAACTACACATAGAGTATTATGATCAAAGGATTTCACCAAGGATTTCAAACAATACCTTATTCTCACCTATTTGGATTTAACATCTCTGTGTTAATACTGCACGGTATTATCCTATAACAGACATCTGAAACTCTCTTGTAAATACTGCCTTACAGTAAACTGTTCCGCTTCTTGTATTACATTAAGACATGGAGGTAACTTGAGTTGCAAACAACAGACCTTCATCAGCACATTACTTCATCATTTCTCTAGCTTTTATGCTGTATCTTTTTCTACTCACATACATTTGTGGTATTATGTTATAGCACATACTGCCTCGTAGTAAACTATTCAGCTTTTTGTATTACATTAAGACATGGAGGTAACCTGAGTTACAAAGAACAGACCTTCATCAGCACATTACTTCATCATTTCTCTCAGCTTTTATGTCGTATCTTTTTCTACTCACATACATTTGTGATATTATTATATGATGAATTTGAAAATAATCATATTATTCTATTTTGATAATGGTGCAGTAACATCACAACAAGTGTCAAAAAGTTACAAGGTACTTAAGGTATAACCACAAGCAAGTATACCCATCAAAACAATGACGGAGGAAGAATTAAAGCCAACGTCTTAACCTTTCAGCATCTGCAGCCCATTTAGAAGACTGGGGATTTTGCCTGCAACTAATTTTGATGAATTAACTTTAAATATTTTAAAAGTTTAGGGGCAACATTTTTTAAAATTTATACTGCCTTCTTCTTTTAAGGGATGTAATTCCCCCTTCCCCGTTTTGCAACGCACTTTTTTTTTCTCACTGTCAAAAGGAAACCACAAATAAATATCAATAAATATAGATGATTACATGACAGTTTACGAAAGCATTCTCAAATTATTACTTCAAAAATACAAGCAATTTCCTGATGTCACATGTGATTTAAAAAAAAACCCCACTACTTAGTCGTTCCAATTCTAACACACAATGCATATTATTCTTATCTTAACACACCTACGAGTTGGTTTGCATTAAAAATGTAAAGTGTAATGAAGCCATCTATGTTTACCACTATGGCAACAAGGGCACCCCTCTACCAGCATTGCACTGGGATTGTATATTATTAATACAGCATTAGATAACACTGGCTAACAAAAAAAAAATTTTTTTTTCTTTCTCTAACATTTCTATGTTTTTCTGGTCAATTTTAATGCGCTGTTTTTAAATCTGCAAACCGTTTTTCTCTATCAGGTCGGGATCTCTAGAAATACGCAATTGAAGTTTTTTAACAATGCATACAGTATTACAACATCATTCGTACAAGAAGTATAACAGTTATGTAGGCTTGAATTTCTTTGCAGTCGACTTTCGTCAGTGAATGGCATGTGGTACATCGCGATAAAGCATCCAACAATAATCGGCAAGCATGGTCACACTCCCCCGTCCTTGATAACGTGACTCCATTACGGCAATATCTTGATGGAATCGTTCTCCATGTTAATCGCTGACTTCGCCAAGGTTGTCAGGGAAAAAGTCAAGATGCGAATCGAGCAAATGGATTTTGAGGGACATGTTACAGCCCATAATTCTGTATGCATCTATGCACTGCTTAACAATATGCACATAGTCGACAGATTTGTGATTTCCCAGAAAGTTATCGACGATCGATTTGAATGCCATCCATGCGCGAAGTTCACTACCATGTAACAGGTTCTCGAATTGTTTGTCTGCAATAACTTTCCTAATCTGAGGTCCTACAAAGATACCTTCCTTTATCTTTGCATCGCTAACTTGCGGAAACTTTTCTCGAAGATAAGTGAAAGCTTTGCTCGTTTTATCTAACGCGATTACGAAATTCTTCATGAGCCCCAACTTTATATGTAATGGTGGTAAAATGATGCTGTCTTTGTTAACTAATGGCTCGTGTATTACATTGTTATGCCCGAGCTGCATACGATCCCTGATAGGCCACACCTTTCTTGCATAATGTTCCTGACTGTTGCGGCTGTCCCATTCACATAGAAAGCAACAAAATTTAGTATATCCAGTCTGCATGCCCGTGAGAATTGCAATGACCTTTAGGTCTCCACAAATCCGCCATTGGTAGTCATTGTACTTTATTTTTGCCACAAATATAGCCATATTGTCATAAGTTTCTTTCATAAGAACAGAGTAGGCGACTGGAATTGATGAAAATAAATTTCCGTTATGCAATAACATGGCTTTTAGACTAGTCTTGGAAGAGTCGATGAAAAGTCGCCATTCGTTGACTATGTGCTCATGACCGAGGTGCACCATTAGACCGTTTACATCTTTGCAATAGCAAATGTCATCATCCATCTCAAAGTATTGAACAAGTTCTCTGTGTCTATGATGAAATTTAGATATCGGAGTATTGATCGCTAAATGATTTCATTCTTTGAGTCGCGAACCGAGTAATTCCGCTTCTCCTTTGGTAAGAGCGAGATCACATATTAGATCTGAAAGTTCTGAATGGTTAATTAAGTGAACACCATCATTCACCGGTATATAATCCGAGTCAGAATTAGTTTCTAAAGCAGGTAAACTATAACTTTCTGATGGTTCATTCACGTCCAACCGATATTGTTCTGGTGGAACTGGGATCGGACACGTGATTGGATCATGAGGCACTGGTTTCGAAACCGATTCAATATTTGGATAAACCACAGACTTTCTAGTTTTAAAAGTGAAACCATGGATATTTGTCAAGCAGAAGTAACAATCAGTAGCGTTGATTTGTCGGTTCATGCCATATTACTGGCACTCCAAAAGGCATCGACGTATGCTTTGGCGATTTTCGTAACCAACCTGCCAATTTATTTGCACAAGTCCAAAAAACTGCATTTGGCTACCAAGATTTATTTGCATCATCAACTTTCGAATCGAAATAAAGTTCATATGCTTTCTTTAGTAATGGTGTAAAGTTTTTCTGGTGAACACAATCGGTAAATTATTCGCACACGTAACAGAACAGATCAGCCGAATTTCTAGAAGCCATATTTCGCTCAGAATTATTTCAAAATACAGTAACTATTTGAAAAATAGCGTAACATATGTCATGCATCTTTTAGCAGTATAAAAAGTAGAATTATTTTGCATTTTATTAATTTTTAATAAGTTATATAGCAAAAATGAAACGGAGTAAATAACGGTTTCCCAAAAATATATTTATTCACAAATATCTTAAGAACCCGATGTGATAGAGATAAACGGATTTCAAATTTGAAATCAGCGCAAGAAACTGACCTAAGAACACTTACTCTTATATAAGAAAGAAAAATGTTGTTTGTCAGTGTAATTAGAAAATAAAATAAATAACAATACAGCATCAAATAAATACAACTAAAGAAAACTGACCACCTAATCCCAGTTCTCTGGGGTAGATGGGTGCTGATGAAGATCTGATGCTTTCCATATTAATCACTTTAACACTGCTATATCAAGAAAAAAACTATTTTGGGAAAAGAAGAAGAATAGTAACACTGTTCCCTGCCATGCATGTCGTAGAAAGCGACTAAGGAGGGTTGGGCATGGGGCTGGTTACCCCATCCTGTAAATAATTTAAACCACAAAAAACTTCAAAAAACATGGACAAGTCAATTAAGGAAAATAAAACACAGCCATCCAAGACAGGGGAAGGTCCTCTCGCAGGGAGGCGTATGATGCAACACAGAGAAAGCCGAAAGTAGTCTGTTACTGACTAACCTTCTTTCTTCTAGAACTTCCAGATTTGGCACCTGGAATGTTCGGACATTAAACGAACAAGGGAAAGTGGCACAAGTAGCAGCAGAAATGAGGGAATATAAAATCGAGGTTCTGGGACTGTGTGAAACAAAGTGGAAGGGGGTAGACAAGAAGAAACTCATCACAAGTGAATTGGTGCTGTCCTCAGGACATGAAGATGAAAGTTCACACCACAGTGAAGGGGTAGCTCTTATGTTATCTAAAGAAGCACAGAAAGCACTTGTTGAATGGGAAGCCGTTGGACCCAGAATAATAACAGCTACTTTGAAAACAGCTAAAAAGAAAATAAATGTAAATGTCATCCAATGTTATGCACCAACTAACAACAAAGAAGAGTGTGAAAGAAGCATTTTATACTAGACTACAGGAAATTATGGAAAAAGTAAAAAGAAGAGACATCACAATTTTGATGGGTGACATGAATGCAAAGATAGGTACAGTCAACACCGGCTTTGAAGAAGTCATGGGAAAACATGGTCTAGGAATAATGAATGAAAATTGGGAACTATTCTCAAACTTCTGTGCTTCACATCAACTGGCTATAGGAGGAAGCATGTTTCCACATAAGAGAATACACAAGGCAACATGGATATCACCAGACCATAGAACAGAAAATCAGATTGATCATATATGCATAAACGAGAAGTTTAGATCATTATTGCAGGATGTAAAGGTATATAGAGGAGCAGATGTGGCATCAGATCACCACCTTCTGATAGTCAAAGTAAAAATGAAACTCAAGAGATATGCAACAATGCAAAATTATAGACAACTATTTAATGTAGGACATCTAAGAAACAAGAGACAAATTTGTGGTCACAATATCCAACAAATTCCAAGTGCTCCAACAGCTGGAAGATGTAGAGAATACAGAAGACTATTGGCAGCAAATCAAAACTGTATGGAATGAGACATGTGAAGAAATACTGGGGAAAAGGGAACGACAACAAAAAGCATGGATAACAACAGAAACCATCAATAAGATAAAAGACAGAAAAAACAAGAAAGCAGATTTAAACACAAGCAAAACCAGAAGTTCCAAAGCCAAGGCTCAAGAAGTGTACACAGAAGCAAACAAAGAAGTAAAAAGAAGTATCAAAAGAGACAAGAGGAAGTATATTGAGGAGTTGGCAAGAGAGGCAGAAGATGCTGCAGCCAAAGGAAATATAAGAGAACTGTATAACAGCACAAAGAAGCTAACAGGGAAATACAGGCAAACAGGTTGCCTCATAAAAGACAAGAATGGAAAACTGATCAGCAATATACAAGAGCAAATGAAGAGGTGGACAGAATATTTTGAGGACCTTCTCAATAGACCAGCTCCACAAAACTTCCCGGACATCCAGCCAGCAGAAGAAGAGCTATAAATTAACGTTGAAAGACCAACGAAGGAAGAAATAAAGAAAGCCATAAAGCTTCTAAGAGATGGAAAAGCGTCTGGACTTGATGGCATTCCAGCAGAGGCCATCAAAGCAGATATCGACACGGCTACAGAGATGTTATATAAATTACTTGGTAAAGTCTGGGAAAAGGAAGAGATACCAGCAGAATGGAAGGAAGGATATCTGGTTAAGTTGCCTAAGAAGGGAAATTTACAAGAGTGCACAAATTATAGAGGAATAATGTTACTATCAGTGCCAGGAAAAGTATTAAACAGGATGATCCTTGAGAGATTAAAAGAGTCCATAGACAAGAAACTGAGAGATGAACAAGCAGGTTTTCGACAAAACAGATCCTGTACAGACCAGATAGCCACTTTGAGAATAATAGCTGAACAAAGTCTGGAATGGAATTCACCACTATACATCGGATTTGTGGACTACAAAAAGGCATTTGACAGTGTAGACAGAGAATCACTTTGGAAATTAATGAGGCATTATGGAGTTCCCCTGAAGATCATTAATTTAATAAAGAAAACATATGAAGACATGACATGCAGAGTTCTTCATGAAGGACAGCTTACAGAACCGTTTGGGATAAGAACAGGAGTGTGACAGGGATGCCTCTTGTCTCCATTTACTTTTCTTACTAGCAACAGACTGGGTTATGAGATCATTGACAACACACAACAGAAATGGAATCCAGTGGGCTCTGACTAAGCAGTTGGATGATCTGGATTTTGCTGATGACTTGGCTCTTCTGTCCCATAACCGTAATCAGATGCAGGACAAGATGAAAACACTCGATGAGAGGTCACAGCAATTGGGTCTGAAAATACACAGGGAAAAGACAAAAATAATGAGAATAAATGCAGGTAATGACAACAGGGTTGAACTTGAAGAAACACCGATACAAGATGTAGAATCGTACTCATATCTTGGCAGCAATATAGACAAAGTTGGAGGGACAAACAGTGATATCAAACTAAGAATACAAAAAGCAAGAGGAGCTTTCATTGCATTGGGAAATATATGGAGATCAAGAGAAATTGGATACAACACGAAAATAAGAATCTTCAACTCAAATGTGAAGTCAGTCCTATTGTATGGCTCTGAGACATGGAGAACAACAAAGACAACAACCAAAAAGCTACAGACTTTCATAAATGGGTGCTTGCGTAGAATAGAAAGATTAAAATGGTATGACAAGGTTACCAACGTGGAACTGAGGACAAGAACTAGGCAAGTGCCAGTGGAACAAGAGATGAGAAGAAGATGATGGCGATGGATAGGACACACTGAGGAAACCTGTTGATAGCATTACAAGGCAGTCCTTGTTCTGGAACCCCCAGGGCAAGAAAAGCAGAGGTAGACCAAGAAGCACATGGAGAAGAGAGCTGGAAACAGAGGTGAAAATGATGAGGAGAACATGGAAAGAACTTGAGATGATGGCACGTGACAGGAGGACTTGGCATGTGTTTGTTGAAGGCCTATGCTCCTTTGGGAGTGGAGGGTTATGAATGAACAAGTTACATCATACAGGTGGTTTTCGACTTACAACAGGGTTCTGTTCCAACAACTGCTTCATAAGTCAGAACTCACAATATAGTATATGAACCATAAGGATATGTTAACAAATAACATCTCTGAATGCTAAAATATAAATGTCTGCTTTGTTATACTGTTTAATTTAAATAAACTGTACTCTTTGCTTCTAATGAAGTAATATTTTGGACCAATTGTAACATAAAATTATTGTACTGTCCTGTACTTGAAGTGTTAATATTTTAATTTGTAAAAACATTGAGAATTGTATTGCAGGGCAGAAATGTAAAAAGGCAATTATGCCTATTTCTTTACCCTGATGAAATAAAGATTTCGTTCGTTCGTTCCTGTACTGTATGTAATAAGTAAGAAAACTTTAAGTGTACAGTACTTCTATGATAACCATAGAAAGTACGAGTGGTCGTAAGTCACATACATCGTAAGTCACATACATTGTAAGTCACATACATCGCAAGTCAAGGACAATCTGTATATCATTTACATCATACAGGTAAACACAGATTTTTCATTTCATTTGTGTCTCAATTTGTTACAACATGGCTGGGACTGATATGTCATGACAAACAAGAGTGAAAAGTAAGATAATAATAGCTGCTTGATAAACTGATCTAACTGACAGCAAGGACAACAACAAGATCACACAAGATACAGTGGCAGTGACTGCTATGCAGCACCGCAGAAAATATCATTCTCAGGTGATGAGAAACCATAATTGCTGGATAACTGAACATTACGTTAAAGTTTTCTGGTAACCGTGTCTGGCAAAGTTGGTGTTTGGATGGGAACATATTTACTGTAAATGTACACAGCAATCATGACTAATACAGCACCAAATGTGAACTGAATTGACAGCTTAAAGTCAAAGAAGTACATGGAAGCAATACATGATACAATAATGGCTGCAGACGTAGCAAAACCTTTCAATATATTGTCAGCATATTTAACAACAACTGCAACAAGAAGGCCACCAAAAGACTGTAAACACACAACAAACCATACAATTCCATCATAGCCAAGGAAAAATCCCTTTTCTTGAACTTTTGTGCCATCCTTGATGAACATGGTAATGCCTCCGATTATGATTCCTAAAAACCCCAACTGGACATTCCTTAGCCATACAGACTGCCTTGTTCCTTTCAGAATCTTTTCAAAGTAGACACCAGCAAAACCTGACATGAAGCTAGAAATCATGACAGCTATCAAGCCTTTGAGAGGGCTCTGCTCTACTACTGGACCTGCTATGGTGGAGCTGTCTGGCTGCAACTGGACAACAGCAACACCCGCAAACAGGGTGACCAATGATATCCACTGCAGACCACTCAGCTGCTTCTTCAGCATAATCACAGAGAAGATGGCCGTGGTCAAAATTTTTAGCTGGTAAGTGACCTAAAAAAGCAAAGAGGTCAAAGGAAACAATCACTGTACAATTCAGCATGCAGGTAACCAGCACTGAACAAAAAAAATAGATCTATCATAATTTTAAAAGACAAAAACAAGTATTATCTGAGTTTGGTTTATTAACTAAAATAAAACAATAAATCATCATTATTATTACCCATCCAAGGAGCAGAAGGCAACACTTTTGCCAAGTCTTCCTGTCATGTGTCATCTACTCAAATCTTTCCATATCTTACTCATTCCTGTCATGTCTGTCACCGGTTCCTTCTTCGTGTATTTTTTGGTTTCCCTCTACCGCTCTAACTGTCTTGTAATGGCTATCACCAGTTTTCCTAAATATGTGTCCTATCCATCACCAGCATCTTCTTCTCAAAAACAATAAATATATTAAGAAAAAAACCACTGCCATCAATATTTAAAAAAAAAACAAAAAAAAAAAAAACAGTAGAACAAGTCACAAAACAAACATGTAATAATTTTTAAAAAAAAAACAGCATTAACTCTATTACAGCGGTTCCCAACCTGTGGTACGCGTACCCCTGTCGATTCTTGACCCAAATTTTACAAACGTGAGACACTGAGACAGTTTTTCTATATACAGTAGTTTTTGTCATTGTTTTAACTTAACTTAAAGTGATTGTTCAATTCATGTATTATCAGATATGGATCAGTGGTTGAAAACCGGCACAGTAAAAAAGCTGAAACATAATGTGGAATGTGATCAATCGTCAAGTACTTCTCAGGACACTCCTAAGACTTTGGTGCAGGATAGTGAAAAGACACGATCTTCAGTTTTACATAGAGCTAAAAAGAGAAAATGCAGTGATGAATACATGAAGTATGGGTTTCGTTTATAGGAGATGAGGACTGTGCTAAGCCCCACTGTGTAGTGTGTCGGGAAGTATTATCCAATGGTAGCATGAAACCTTCGTTACTCTTGCGGCATTTACAAACAAAACACCCCAGTTATGAAAACAAGGAACTCAGTTTTTTTCAGCGCCTATCGAAACAACAGAATGTGACATCATACTTGTCGTCAGCTAACAAAGATAACGAAAATGCGGTTGAAGCCTCCTACCGTATTAGTTATCGTATTGCTAAATGTGGTAAAAATCATACTATAGCTGAGAATTTAATTTCTCCTTGTATAAAAGATGCCGTTCTGTGCATGCTCGGAGAGGAACATGTTCGCAAAATGAACGCTATCCCTCTTTCGAACAATACAATTTCTCGAAGAATGCAGGATATGTCTGACGATGTTGAAGCGACAATAATAAGTAGAATTAAAAATAGTAAATTCTTTGCTATTCAAGTTGACGAAACCACAGATATTGCTAATTTCGCTGTTTTGCTTGTTATTGTGAGGTATTTGAAAAGCAATGAAGTTGAAGAAAACCTTTTGCTTTGTCATCCTCTGTCAGGGCTTACAAGAGGTGAGGATATATTTCATGCTATTGATTCTTATTTCAAAGAAAAGGACATTAATTGGTCTAATTGTTGTGGACTATGCACTGACGGAGCCAAGTCTATGTCAGGTTGCTACTCCGGTCTTCGCGCTCGTGTCACGAAGGTAGCCCCCCAATATAACCTGGAGCCACTGCTGCATCCACAGGCAAAGCCTTGCATCTAATCGCCTCTCTGGCGAATTAAAAGTCGTTCTTGATGAAGCTGTGAAAGTGGTTAATTTTATAAAGTCAAAGTCCACAAACTCGAGGCTTTTCAAAGCACTGTGTGAAGAGATGGAGAGTCTTCATTCTACCCTGCTCCTTCATACACAAGTAAGGTGGCTCTCTCGTGGTAAAGTCCTTACCCGGCTGTTCGAACTTAGACATGAAGTCCAACTTTTTTTGAAGACCATCCTTTCCAACTTACTTCAAAGTTACACGGCTATGATTGGCTTCAGAGTCTTGCATACTTATTGGATATTTTCCTACAAATAAACAAACTAAATTTGGCACTTCAGAATAGCTTGGTAACGATCTTCAATGTTTCAGACAAAATTGAATCTATGATTAAAAAATTAGATTTTTGGAGGTCATGTATTGAAAAAGGCCAGCCTGAGGTATTTGAAACTCTGCACAATTTCCTATCTGAGAACGAGCTGCACCTCTCCCAGGAAATGAGCGAGAAAATAACTGAACACTTGAAAGGGTTAAAATCATCTTTCGAGAAGTACTTTCCGAAACCTGGAAAAGAGAACTACTGGATTGTAAATCCCTTTGAAGAAGAATATTTCCAAGCAGCCACATTATCAATCAACGAAAAAGAGAAGTTGATTGAACTTTTGACTGATACTACTTTAAGAGCTGAGTTCAAAGGAAAATTCCTTATTAACTTTTTGGGAGATATCAGCAGAGAATATGAACAGCTAACCGACAAGGCGCTTAAGTTTCTGTTGCCATTTACAAATACTGAGCTGGCGGAGAGGGCTTTCTCTTCTTATACCTTTATAAAAAATAAATACCGTAGTAAACTGAATGCAGGCCCAGAATTGAGACTGTATCACTTGAACCTGATTTTAAAAAACTATGTGCCTCAAAGCAAGCTCAAGGATCGCACTGAACATTTGTCATGGTCACGTGACATGTGTGTTATAAAAAGTGATTTCAACTTTTAACAATAACGTTTTTATTATTATTATTAATAAATTAAATGTGTTAATTTTTATTGTAACTTCTGATTTTTTAAATGTAAAAATATATGCACTGTTTGTTCACCTTTTTATTACATTTTTTTTTTTAATTCCATGGTTGGCCCCTTTATTTCTGGTTATAATCTATAAATTTTGAATAACAGCAACTATATTAATTTCAAATATTTTGCTAATATTAGGGGTACAATTTATAGAAATGGGCTGCCAAAGGGGTATGCAAGTGAAAAAAGGTTGGGAACCGCTGCTCTATTATATAAAAAAAAGGTAAAAGATCCCTTTACATACCACTGAGGTATATTGAGAATGTGGTGTTAGGCCCATATTTTCTTCACCATCGGCACACTAGGGGTGATGTGGTCTGCATCACGCCAGCCGCCTTAACCTTGCCAGAGTTGCTCTGGTACCCTATTCATGAGGCTGGGTCGGCCCCGGAGCTGTTTGGGGTCTAAAAAATCCCACCTAAACTGGGGATCGAACCATGGACCACCGAGCTAGGAAGCCAGTGCACTAACCACTGCGCTACCGTGGCTCCCCAACTCTATCATACGCGCTCAAAAACCCAGTTTTTATGAGTTCATTTTAGGGAGTAAATTTTGAGACTTGACTGCCGTTACTGATTTTGCCTCAGTTTATTTATTTATAAAGATAAGTTAAAGTTTTATATATTGAAATTTGCAGAAATGAAAGCTCTATTAGATAAACATAGTTAAACAGAGCAGTGGCTTAAAAAAAATTTATATAACATATACAATAATCAATACAAAAAATAAAAATTTTTAAAAATTAGACCTTTTGTTTGGAAATACCATAATATTTAAAGCATAAAACAAGCCTGAAACTCCTGAAATCAGTTTCTTTTTAGATTATATTCATTTTTATACAATAATGGAAAGTTTCAATATTTTCTGATCATAAATAACGTTTTTATGACAATATTAAATCTGTTGTCACAAGCGAAAAACATTCGCAGTTGAAAACTGTTCAACTTCATTCCATCCAACATCTGCTTCAGAAATGTTAGCCAGAAGCACATTTTATCAATTGTAATTGTTCCTGGTCTGAGTTGTGATCTGAATCTATCTTCTGTATCCTTTATAAGGCCTTTATGTCTTCTTTTTATCACTCTACTTCCCTGCTTCAGCTAGGTCTAGCTTGGGTAAATGCCTCTTAATCATCAGAATCTGTTGATTTACCCCCTAAATTCTTCTGAATCAGAAGTATTGATGCTGAATAACTTATCAATGTAATCTCCAAACCACGAGTGAATAAGCTGCAATTGACGTTCAGCCAATAAACTTTCCTTATGATGATTTGAATGCGAAGCAATTTCAACCAGAAGTTTTTTTTACAATAAGTAAATGTTGCTTATTGTATTAAAAACTAACCCCACATCATGAATTAAAAACCAATTCTAGCCCATGAAAACACAGGTGTTACAGGAAAAGACATTATAAATACTGAATTGGAAGAAATATCAGTAAACTGTGCTTAAACTTCTATTCTAGAGACCTCACCATTATGAGCCACTTGAAGTGGCTTGCCATACTTTTGGGCTTTACTGCGAGCCACTTGAAGTAGCTTGCTGTATATTAAAAGTTTAGGAGGACCAAATCATGTCATAACAAGGATAAATAAAAAATAAAGAATAAGAACAATACAGTTCAGAGGGTAGGTTAGTACTATATAACATCTGCTTCAACAGATTTATTTAAATAAACAACAGATTTATTTAAATAAACAACAGATTTATTTAAATAAACAACAGATTTATTTAAATAAATACACAGGGAAACCCAAAGCCTGTAAACAGTAAATAAATAATAATAATCATACACATATAAAGGTACGTTTCAGAACCTTACTGTTCTCATTCTTCTGTCATTTACTAGACACAGTATTAACGTCTTTGTTTTGTGTAATCTGACTATACATAATAGTGGGAACCACAGATCAGGGTTCATAGCAAATTTCTTCAAGCATTTTCCAGGCTTTTTCCAGGTTTTTCCAGGTCCAGCACGTGATTTTCAAGGATGGGAAACTCTAATATTTTCCTCATCTAATTTTCTCAGATATAATTATCACTTTGCTGATCAGCAATCCGGAGCATTACCGTCTCCCATTACCAAGGGTGTTTGCAGATTTCTTTAAAAAGAACTTTTTTTTTTTTAATTCATAAAAGATTGAAAAACAGACATTTTTTCCAAGTTTTTAGTGAATTTGTTCAACATCAGCGCAATAAAATGTTAGTGACATGGATGGTAATGAATAAAATAAGCTTGATTGACGTATTGATTTAACGATTAACCACGTATATCAACATAAAAGGCTAATAAAATTGGAATAAAATGTTTAAAAAAAAAACTGTATTTTTCGTGTTTGTCTTTTTTGAATGTATTCTGTGTCTGTGGCATCTGACAATGAGCGTTTGTAAATGTTTGAGTAGTTAAGTACCTCTAGTTGGAGTCTGAGCTGCTTTTTTCATTAACTGGGGTTGAAGTTGTAGCTGTAGGCCTCTGCAAGAGTCTTTGTCAACGATCCACGTTGATAATCCTTGACTGTGTGGTATAACTTGAAGCAGGGTATCAGGCATAGAGGTACATTGCAATCTGGGCAGTACATGCAAGTCTGGCTTCTGTTCCCTGCAGCCTTACACACTTTACAGTCTGGTTTGTACCTTGCCCTTTACTTTTTTATCAATGAAGTGGTGCTCAGTAAGTCATGTTGTTTTGAAGGTGTCACATTGCGTCGAAGAATAGCAGGTTCAATTTTTTTTTTTTGTACGCCCGCTAATACTCGAGGTGAAATCTCAGGTTATTATTAATGTCTAACCTGACATTGATTTTACGTGAGTATCCCTTTTTTCTTGTACAGAGACAGGTGTCCCTCGCCATTCAGGCAGATACTCGCCGATTTCGGAGGTACCCATTAGAGCTGGGTCGGCTCAGGAGCCGCCAATCCCTGGTCGACGACACATCTTCAAATGTTCTCGCCAGGTCTCGAGTTAATCCAGTCCAAATCCCGGTCGACGAAAAATCCTCAAATGCCATCGACTGGGTTTGATCCTGGATCACCTGGTCGCCAGAGCGGTGTGGTAACCACTACGCTAGCGCGGCTCCTAGCAGGTTCAATAAGAGTCATACTGACATCCTGATCTTCGCTTTGATCTTTTTTTGTAGAGTTGGCAGTGTTGTAGGTTATATGCCCATTGACCAGGGCAGTTTCAACTAAGAAATAATATAAAAATAGGATCTGTGTGGGTAGGGGTAGCTTGCACCTAGTTGGCTGAAGTTTCCACACCTCCCATACTTTTGCTGTATTTTTCTGCAATCACTGGCTTCTGAACTGTTCTGCCCTAAAGAATTTGTCTTTCTAACTGTCTTGTTTATATTATCATTGGAGTGAACAGTGGATATAAGGTTAAATCTTTTCGTATCATGCCAGGTGACTGTCGGCATGCCTTATCTTCTGTCGCACAAAACACAGGATGATTTTGTCTTTTTCAATTTGAGTTGTTTTTTCTTCAGTGCTACAGGAAAATGCTTCCTATTTTCCGCTACTGTTCCAAATGCACCAATCTGAATTTCAGGTCTTGAAATAAAGCTGAAGGCTGAATCAAAACTATCACAGAAGAGAATATGTCCCTTGTTGCGTATGAAATTTGAATTAAAACTATGGTGACTTTACACTGAAAAAAAAAAAAAAGTCCAAATAATCTCAGCTCTCAAGAGTTTTTTTTCCTTGGTCACAAACAATGTCACATCTGTAGGTCTCCTAGTAGTGTTAGTTTAAAAAAAAAAAAAAAAAAAAAGGAACACAAATAACTTAGAGTAGGCCTAAGCTATGTATATTTACCAATTCAAAATGCATACATAATAGTCAAACAATATTTAACTAGAACAAAAGGTAATATATATAGTAATTGGGAGGGTAATACTTATGATAAGTGAAAATCTATTAAATATCAAACTGGAGACCTTTTACCCCCCCCCCCCTTACTATTTTTGTTGGGTTTTGTTTCGTTTGTTTGTTTAGATTTTTATTTAAAATTTAATTAAATCTTTTTTTAAAATTTTAAATAACATAGGCCTATCCACAAAATTGCTGATTTTCATTTATCCTAATTACCGCGATTTGACAGATGTGATGCCACTTTCGTGTATCGGCGATTATTCATGTTATCTGAAATTGAAAACATGTAGGCCTAGGCCTATCCTAATTAGCCTACAACCCTTCAGAGGTAGAACGGGATAAGTCTTTTCATCATAAATATAATAAACTGGACTTATTTAAATAGGTTTTATAAATGAGATAAACGAATTTATTACTTACGAGTGTTAAAAATAAATCTGCGTTTACGTCGTTAACGCAAAGCGCCGAAAACTTCTGGAAATGGATTTAATGCGCAAAGGGAAGTAAACATTTTACGGTAACTTTGCGCAAAGGGAAGTAAAAATTGTACGGTAACTTTACAATTTTTACTTCCCTTTGCGCATTTCCAGAAGTTTCGGCGGTTTCGTTTTCGGCGCTTTGCGTTAATGGCGTAAACGCTGATTTATTTTTAGACTCGTCGCGTTTGTTGTTGCGAAAAATACCATCAATAACCAAAAAATGGACACAAAGTAACGAACTTTCGATTTCGTATTATTTTTCAAGGTCCGATGCGGAAAATTAGATGTGATTGCGTCATTAATTAGACTGGATCTCTCCTAGGTACATATCCGGTGTTACAGGTTGAAAATCGCACTAATGGCCCGTCTTTGAAGCACTATTTTTGTGGTACCTAGCTGGCAGGCAGGATTGTGCGGCTCACTTTCATAGCTAGGCGGTGTTGCTGTTTGTAAGGTCCTAGGTTCGATTCTTCGGTAAGCCTCTCACTTCTGTTGTCTAGTTTTCTACTTCTTTATTTCCCATGAGTGCCTGAAACATACCTTTATGTGTGTATTATATATTTATTGTTTACAGGCCTCAGGTTTCCCTCTTTATTTATTTAAACGTCCATCAATTTAGAGCCAAGCTATACCAGCCTTCCCTTCATCTTGAGACATCAGTTTCCTGTGATTTTAGCTTTTGCCATGACAATCGATAAAGCACAGGGACAACTATTTGATCATTTCGGTGTATAACTACCAGAAGCAATCTTTGCTCATGGTCAACTTTATGAATCCCTCATGCGAGGAAGGAACCCAGGCAATCTAAGTCAGGAATCAGATTACCAAGGCAAAAATGTTAAAGATAATCGTATATTTTTTTTTAAAATGTGATTAAAGAGCTATTAGGTAATTGGTCAAATTACATCCTATTTACCTATTCCCACTTCTCAGTCTTCTAAAGATGACACAAATGCTGAAAGTTTAATTAAGCTATACTTTATTCTTCACTTGTCATTGTTTTGATGCACAGTCACACACTCACATACACATATTTATATCATCAACTGCTTCCGGTTTTAATTTCTGTTTGAAATTATTTATTTATTTTTAAAGGGAGAGGGGTGTGTGAGTATCCATGAAAAATTAAACCTACACTAACTTAATTTCACATCCATCAACAATAAATTTCTGGAAAAATAATGAAAAAAAATTACAAAGTCAGTGTTTCTCAAACTTGTAGTCTACAATCCCCTTGTGCCTATAACTGTGCTTAAGATTTCCGAGGAGGACAATCTTTAATTTGTATATGGCAAAATTTTTGAATACGTGGCTATTTATTGCCTTAATTCTACATATTTTTAATTTGTTACTCCTCTTACTTACTTACTTACTTAGTCGTTCCCCTTCTACAGAGGTGTAGAGGTTTGAAAGAGAGAGCTCCAGACTATCCTATCGGCTGTCTTCCTCCTGGCCTGGTTCCATTCTAGTCCCCAGTCCTTCAAAGATTGTCTAATGTTGTACTCCCAGCGGACTCTGGGTCGTCCTGGGAGTCTGGATCCCTGGCTCTTTGTTTCCCATGCTTGTCGTGGTAGCTAATCTTTTCCCATTCTGCAGACATGGTGAAACCATCTTAGTTGGGACTGTTCTACTTGGGTCTGCAGGGGGTGGTATTTTAGGCCTTGACATATCGTCTGGTTGCGGACCATGTCTCTTCTTGTTACTTCAACCACCTTCCTCAGATACCTCATTTCTGAGGTTTGGATCTGGGTTTTGTGGGTTGTAGTCATTGCCCATGACTCGCATCCATATGTCAAGACTGGGACATAGGTGGAGCAGTATACAGCCATCTTCATTTTCTTACCAACCTCTCTCTTGCTGAGGAATCCTCGATTTATGGCCTGAAAAAGTCTCCAAGCTGCTGCTTTTCGAGTGGCCGACTCTTCTTTGATGCCTCCCTTTTGGTCTATAATAGCTCCGAGGTATTTAAAGTGGTCGACCTGCTGCAGGACCTGTTCTCCCAGCTTAATCTGATGTCTTCTTTCTTCTCGTGATATCACCATGGATTTTGTTTTAGAGCTGCTTATGACCATCCCTCTCTTCTCCAGCTCTTCCTTCCAGACTTGCAGGTTGGATTGGAAATGTGCCTCTGATTTAGCAATCAGGGCAACATCATCAGCAAATGCCAGCTCTGAAATACAGACCTGTCTCATCTTCCAGTACCCCACTGAATACGTTCTTGTTCTCTCCTTACAAGCCTAGATGACATCGTCCATGAAGAGTATGAAAAGATAAGGTGACAGGATATCACCTTGTCATACACCAGTGGTGGTCCTGAACTCTTCTGACTTATGGTTTGCTGTCCTCACATAATTTCTGCAAGACTTGTAGAAGCTCTGTATAGCATGAATCAGAGGTGCTGGAATGTTCTTCCTTGCCAAACAGTCCCAAAGTTTGCTCCAGGTGACCCTGTCAAACGCCTTTTCCAGATCTATGAAACAAAGATGGATCTCACTCTTATACTCAAGGGCCTTTTCACTCAGCTGTCTGAGTGTGAAGCTTAGGTCTTGAGTACTTCGGTTTGCTCGGTATCCGCATTGGACCTCATCCAATTGTGGCTCAGCTAGGCATCGGAGTCTCTGCTCTAGGATTCTAGAGTAGATTTTACCAGGGACACTGAGAAGGGATATGCCTCTATGGTTTCCACATTGTCGATTGTCACCCTTTTTGAAAATTGGTGTTATGATGGCAATCACCCATACTCCTCTTTCTGTTGATAACAATAAATTTTTGGACAGGGTTCATATGATTAACATTAACTCCTTCTTCTGGTTTGGTTTTGGTTTTAAAGACTTTCTTCATTGTACACAGTCAACGCCATCAGTGCTTCAATCTCCTTACTTAGATCACACAAGGAGGATCTCAGCACAGTGCATGAACTCTGTAGCACCGGTGAGAATCTCAATGTATGTATAGAGGAATCACACATTCTATAAATATTTTTGTGGTGGGTAGGTTTCTAATGGGGAAGGAACCTGTCCTCCTATCAGGCACGTCAACCGGGTGGTGGATGGTTGAATGGCCTCAAGATCTAGC
Source organism: Oreohelix idahoensis (assembly GCA_024509875.1). Classification (NCBI taxonomy): domain Eukaryota; kingdom Metazoa; phylum Mollusca; class Gastropoda; order Stylommatophora; family Oreohelicidae; genus Oreohelix; species Oreohelix idahoensis. Next base: position 66,619 of record JAMPIV010002362.1, read on the forward strand.
GGAGACAACCGTAGACAAACTGACGGAAAGCGGCGGGAAACTACCGTCATATTATCCCTTGTATACATCATGAATCAAAACAACTTCCTAGTAAAAGACAATGACGTTAAGGGGGATTCCAGAGGAATCACCTCGTCCAGTAGGGAGCATCATGTGCTACAGGTAAATACCCGATCGTCATCAAGCTACTGTTAGCAAAATAAGAATTAAAGATAACTTAAACATGGGAACTTGGAATGTCAGGACACTAATGCAGACTGGGAAATTAGATAACATCAAGATGGAAATGGAAAGAATGAATGTAAATGTATTAGGGCTATGTGAAATGTGATATACCAGAACAGGTGAAATGTATCCTGAAAACTACAAAATAATTTATTCTGGAGGAAATAAACATGAAAGAGGAGTAGGCATAACATTAGATGCAGAAAGGGCAAGGACAGTAAAGGGATTTTGGGCAATATCAGATCGAGTCCTCATTCATGCCACACGCTATGGTTTACCCATAATCTGTATGGGGTGTTTGCGTTTTCAGATGTGTACGGCCTGTACAAACGTCTGTACAGGTTTTTTCACCTAATTATTAAACATACATATAAATCAATCGTCTTGTGCCACTACCGTGGCCGTAATTTGCGTCATGATATTCGGTGAGGTTTTAAGCCAAGTGGATTAAAAAAAAATCAACCAATGAAAATCAAGCTGCCTATTTTTCCATTTCTGTGGGATGTGCAGTAGTCTGCGTGACGTGTTGTTCATTCACCATATTTTACTAATGCTAGCGTCAGGTTAATGATTATTTGAACAATTACGCAGCACTGAGTTCTTTTTGAAGTTGAGCCTATTGTTTAGTATTAATTTCTAGTTTAGTATTGGTAAGTAATTCTTTTTTTTTTTTTTAAATATTACAGTAACATTGTTTAGGTGAAGTTAGATTTAACTGTCAGATAACTTAGGCCTATGCTTTCTTTTCCCCTAAGGTTTAGCATAATTTATTATTTACGGCTTCTAAAAAAAAAGAAAGGCGGATACCACTACATATTATTTGATTTCACTAAAACTTGTAGAAAGTGCGTAAGAAATGTAAATTTGAATAATAATACAAAACAAATTATGGGTAGGCCTAACAATGGAATGACGGTCGCTGAATGCTCTGCATGTATTTTCGTACCATTTAGAGTTAGGATTAGGGTTACAATTGGGGTTAGGGTTAGGACCCTTAATCGAAATGGTACGAAAATACATGCAGAGCATACGGCGACCGTCATTCCGATATGACCAAATTATGAAACTGAAAAAAAAACCCACAAAAGCAAGGCAAATTTGCATCTTAACCCAATCAGAGAAAAGTTTATTTGGAGTTACTTCTCTTCTTAGTTTTAATTTCGTTTCTTTAAAAAACAATGTGATTTTGCCTTGGTAATCATCATTACGGTCATCCAATGATTTATATTTATTAAATCAATTATTTAAATCAATGTTTGATTGACACTAAAATTCGTATGGGTATGTCTATTTAAAGCTATTTTCCAGTTATATAATATAAAATATATATATATATATATATATATATAACGGATTTAAGATTCCTAAACAATACAAAATAAATTCTAACTCTTGTTGTTTAGGTTTTAAAGCAAGTGAAGACATGCTTAAAAAGGCAAAGGGCACATGTTACTATGATGGTGCAGAACCATCTAATTGAATATATTTGTACATTAATTAACTCTATTGTTACGTTTTTCAGTCTTTGTACAGGTTTTGCGGGTCTTTGTACAGGGTTTTTGGATTTTTTGTACAGGTTTTTTATGTCTGAGGTGTGGCATGTATGAGTCCTGTTAGTTAAACTGAGTGGCAGACCAACTGATATCAATTTTACACAAATATATGCCCTAACAGCAGATAGTACAGAAGAAATAGACAAATTTTACAATGAACTTCATATGGCAATTTCATAAGACAACTATAATACTTGGAGACTTCAATGCAAAGGTTGAAAATGAAAAAGTTGATGATGTGACTGGTGGTTACGGCCTAGGAGAAAGAAATGAGAGAAGTGACAGACTGATAGAGTGGACAAGAACGCATGATATGATAGTAGGAAACACCTGGTTTAAGCAGCATCTTAGACGCCTTTGGACACAGAAAAGTCCAGCGACCAATGTTCATAATCAGACTGACTTCATACTAATATGCAGGAGATTTAGAAACAGTTTGAAATCTGTGAAAACTAGGCCAGGAGCAGACTGCAACAGCAATCATGTACCAGTAATAGGAAAACTTAGAATAAAATTGAAAGTAAAGTGAGCTTCAAACAACATAAAGTTAAACTTAGCCTTACTTAAATAAGATAACAAAATGATTGACAGATACAACATTACAATACAGAATAGGTACAATGCAACAGAAAAAATACAGAGTATAGATGAACAGTGGGAAATGCTAAAGGAATCAAAACATCAAACATCAAAAGAAATCATACCAGAAGTAAAGAGGACTGCAAAGAAGAAGTGGATGACAGATGAAATTTTAAAACTGAGGGATGCAAGAAGGAAGAAGAAGCAAGACAATAAATAAATGACAGACTAAATAAGGAAATAGTAAACAAATGTAAAACAGCAAAAGAAGCATGGCTAAACCAGAAGTTGCAGAGAGCTTGAAGTGCAGAACCGAAAAGACACAAAATCTATCTACAAGCAAATAAATAAGTTAACAGGAAGAAGGACACAAACAGTCACTGGCTGTTTGAAATCAAAAGAAGGAACATTGTTAATGGGTCATGAGAACATGATAGAAAGGTGGACAGAATACATCAAGGAGCTGTATGATGATGAAAGATCACATTTGAACAACCAGGACAGTTGTGAAGGACCTCCAATAATTGTGGCAGAGGATGTGATGCGCCACATGAAGAACGGCAAAGCGCCTGGACCAGATAATGTAACAGTAGAGGAATTGGAAGCTTTGGGAGAATTTGGAGTAGAAGTGATAACAAAACTCTTAAATGACATCTAAAACAGTGGTCAAATACCTGATGATCTGCTAAAATCCATATTCAATAGCTTTGCCAAAGAAACCTGGAGCCATGGAATGTGAAGAACATTGCACCATTAGTCTTATGAGTCATGCGACCAAAATATTATTACTAATTATTATGAGAAGAGTGAGAAATAAAATTAAACCAGAAATCAGCGATGAACAGTGTGGAATTTTAGAAGGTAAAGGCATAAACAATGCTATATACATATTATAAGAACATATTAACTCTTAGTATACGAGCGGCCTTCTAGAGAGGCCGATGATCGATCCCCGCCAATAGCGAAAATTTATAGCTGAATGCATGTTTAAAACCACTGAAAAATTTAGTTACGTGCATGATATAGGGGTTTCATTTCTTCACATTTTGATATATAACACTTTATGTTATCTTTATAAATAAATTATTTATTGTGTGGTAAAGTGGGATATTATAAATATTTATAGGGGACTTAGTGTACTGACTGAGATCAGCTGTGAAGGTATCTGTATCTAATAAGTGTAGTGTATTACAGATGACCTTACTTGCTACCACATATTTATACCTCAGTCAGAATTATTCTGGAATATTGTGATGACTACGTTGAATGTCTAGGGTTTTGTAAATGATGAAGTGTAAGTCACAACAATAACAGACAGATAAACAATTTAATTTATTCCACCACACTTGACAACAGTTTGACACTCACATACATATAACACTCTATGAGACTATCTTAAATGAGTCACTGGTAAATTTTCAAATATCAATATGTATTAAGTACTTTTCATTAATATATATGTGTCCTGATTCAAATACAAAGTGAACCAGGAATCACAATCAATTTTAATTACAAGCCACATAGGCTTATCTTTCGTGATGTCGGCAGGAAAAGACTCCTCTGCTCGATTGCTCCCCTGTGTTCTGGAGACACCTCACTGTTTGCTATATGGACCAAGGAGTATGCTGTCCGCCTCTGGATTCAGCAAAGCTCTGACCAGGTGCTGCTTCAATAACTTTTGGACCACGGTCCCTGAAACAAGAAGGTTGTACCTCCTACTTCAGAACTAATTTATACTCTATTTCTACACTGAGCACAATACATAACAAACACTGAGTTCAGAGCGGTAGGCCAACTGTCAGCTTCATCTGAAATAATTTACACCAGTATATTCCTCCCTAATGATTACTACGCCTCTGCAATTCCAGCATTATTTCTTTCTAGTCAATAAGCTAGGTGTCAGTGTACTGTTTGGCAATTCCATGTAGTTTTACTTTCCTCCGACACCTTCTGTTCAGGCTGGAGCACTATAGAGGCTTTACCTCATGTTCGCTACTGAACCACACATATATACAGACATAAATTATCAATTTACATTCAATTTTCATTAAAAGATATCAAATATTTCAAGCTTACCACAATTCATGGAAATAATACAGAATTACGTTGACTGGCACTGAATATAACACAATTTCGATCTGCCGATGTCCCAGGCTTTTATTTAGAAAAATATGCACTGGTGCTCAACGCACTGGTTCTGTAGTAAGTTTATTTGCAAATGTGGTGGTGACCTGACGCCTCTAATTGACTATATTGGCAGGTCTAACCAATCGTGCCATGTCTACCCAATCGTTTGAAAAAAAATACTCCTACTCCCGTTTCCCCTGACAACGAAAGATAGTATTTATAGCCCGACTAATCGTGTTTAGCCTTACATTTATTGCGCTCCAATCAAATCGGATTTAACATGGAGACCCATTTCCCGTACAATGGTGGGGTGAAAATCTGCCACTGAGCGATTCTGATTTGGGTGTTGTCTGACATCCCTCACTATTTCTTTTGGCTACAATTTGGCAATTCCTAGACTCTTTGCGTAACGTTTAACATATTCTTTGTCAGCAAGTCCCAAGGAACCCAAATATACAAATTTAAAGGAGCTAAGTGGCTGCGTTCAAAATATGCATTTTCTAGGATAGTCGTGTAGGCTTTTACTATCAACGTGAAACGTTACAATTTGTAGACGAATGAGAAAACAAGGGGGATTTCGAGTACAGTCATTGTGACAGCACTGTTCTTTACCATTCTTCTTTCCTTTTATTGAATTTATGTGTTAGGCTTTACATTTACCTGATAATTTATATATGTGGATTAGAATATTTCACGACATATTGCAAAATCTGTAATGGTAGTCATGAAATTAGCTCGTATACTAAGAGTTAATAGAAAGAGCCATAGAGGTGAAGACAGATCTGTACTTGTGCTTTATAGATTACACTAAGGCATTTGACAAAGTGAAACATGAGGAAATTATCAAAATGTTATAAAGCATCATCACTGATGGTAAAGACTTGAGGATAATAAAGAACAAGTACTGGCAACAAACAACAGCTGTAAGAATTAGCAGTCAAATGGGAACATTTCAGCAAGTAAAAAAGGGTGTGAGGCAAGGATGTGTGCTGTCACCGGATCTGTTCAATCTGTACAGTGAAAATATAATGAGATCTCTAGAGGATAAACCAGGAATATTATTCGGCAGACATAATATAAACAACTTGAGATACGCTGATGTTACAGTGTTAATAGCAAAAAGTGAAAAGGAGCTGCAGGAAATGGTTGATACAATAGTGATAGAAAGTAAAGATAAAGGCCTTAGCCTTAATAGCAAAAAGACAGAAGTAATGGTCGTCTCAAAGAAAAGGGCTTCCCCAGAGTGCACTATCAAAGTAAATGAAACCATTTTAATACAAGTCGATAAATTCAAATACCTGGGCACATTAATAACAACGGATGGAAGATGCACCTCAGAAATCAAGAGCAGAATAGCTCAGACAAAAGCAACATTCTATAAAATGAAGAGTATTTTATGCAACAAGTCTTTGTCATTGGAAGTAAGAAAGAGAGTTCTTTATTGTTATATAGAACCAACCCTGACATATGGGAGTGAGTCATAGACAATTATTAAACAAGTAGGGAAGGCACTAGAGGCCACAGAGATGTGGTTTTACAGAAGAATGTTAAAAATACCATGGACAGCCAAAAAAGAGTAATGTGGATGTCCTGAAAGAGGACTATGTGCAAAGGAAACTTATTTCAAAAGTTACAAAGAAGCAATCCTGTTTTGGGCATGTTATGAGAAGAGGAAAGCTGGAATATATCGTAACAACAGGTGAGATTAAAGGAAAAAGATATATGGGAAGATAAAGAGAACAAATACTGGACAGTTTGACATCGTGGCATGGAAAGAAGTCAACAGCATAATTGATAAATTGTACTGGAGACAGGAAGTTGTGGAGAGACATGATCTCCTACACCACTAGGCATGATGTCACACGGGTAAATGACTGTATGAAGAAAACAAAAGGTTTACCCTAATGAATTATTTTTAATTTTTGCCAGGGCATGCGGTTTTAGCCCACACCAGTTCCATTCTATGGAGGTTTTCCATTCATGCCGTAGCCATCCATTTAGGATTTTATTGCAGTATTAACAACCTATACTATTTTTGGTTGTAGGACAGATAACCTGTGTGTTTGTTTAAGGCTATTTCATGTTCAAATTACATCAAACAAAAATGCCTTGTGTAGTTCCTGGAGGTGTCTAAAGAGACAAAGAAAGAATAGGAATTGTGCTGCCTCAGGCATGTCATACATGGCTACTAATATGAGGTTGTGCATGTGGGTTGGCAGCTCTCTCTCATGTATAACCTGACTGCTACAGAAACCATTGCGAAGCAGACGCCATACCTCTTTGCCACTCTGAACCCCCCCCCCGCCCCCCCCCCCCCAAATAAAGGGAATAAGGAACACTCTACTTTGATCTTGCCTGAAAGGTTTGCATGCAATCTAAGTTGAGACAGCAATGTGAACAACAGGGTTGATTCTGAAGTTACATGAATATCAATGATTGTTAATGAGACCTTGATATGATTGTCTGAAGGCTCCATGAAATGATGACGATATCAACATACAGATGATTTTAATGATGATTCCTGACACTTCCCTCCTGGAATTTAAAAGGACAAGCATTAAGTAACACTAACATTTGGCATAACGTGTTGCATTATACACATTAGATTACAACAATCCCCGCCCTGGTCACCCATGTGTAGGCACTTTGGCCTGAAAGAGGAACTAAGAATAATAACAATGTAAACTACCATGCATGTTGAAATACAAAACAAGCGGCTAAGGACTTTGATGCCTAATACCTCCACCTCCTGTTAGTTCCACTGGTGGTCCATGGAGAAATTTTAAGCCACACAAACTTCAACAATCAAGAGATATGAAGATGCTGGCGATAGATTGGACACACAATACACTGAGGAACTACTGCAGCCTTAAGGTGGCTATCTGAAACTTCATTAACAAAGGCAGTCCTTGTATCAGACTCTCAGTCCATGCTTCGAAAGGTTCAAAATGGTTGGCTATGGCATGAATGGAAAACATGCATAGAAGTTTTGAATCTGCAGAAGCTGGTGTGGATCTACTGTCCTGGTCATGCAGGGGTACGCATGGGGTAGGTGGTGATGAGAGAGCTGACATACTAGCATCAAGAGCAGCCACAGTGGGGACACTGGATATGAATAATGGACAGATACTGAGAACAGACTGGAGCCGCGGTAGCATAGTGGTTAGTGCACTGGCTTCCTAGCTCAGTGGTCTATGGTTCGATCCCCAGATGAGGTGGGATTTTTTTTAGGCCGCAAATGGCTCCTGGGTCGACCCAGCCCAATTGAGTACCACAGCAACTCTGGGAAGGTTAAGGCGGCCGGCATGATGCTGACCACATCACCCCTAGTGTGCTGATGGTCAAAAAATATGGGCCTAACACCATATTCCCAATATGCCTCAATGGGCGTGTAACAGGATCCTTCCTACTGAGAACAATTAATGATCGCCTGTTATAGAACAGCAATGCAATAGACCAATCATCAAGGTTAAGACTGTTGGCATTTGGCATCAAACATAAGGCTAGCAGAGATGGCCGTATGAGAGGATGCATCCGTCATGTATACAACCAGCGAGCTACAGAAACAGCATTCATACTCTTCAACATATATTGAGGGAGACTGAGCAGCTATGGGTTTGCCCGGAGTGCAATGATGTCGATTCTGTTCAGCTGGAGCTGTAACATATCAAAGACAGGTTCTACTGATAGATCTTCCCACAAGAAATGGCACCATGAGGATACTTCCAGCCTTAAATTATATATGATTTCAGCATTTCCTCTACATGTGGGTAAAAAAAGCCAAGCCCTAACATAAACACTCACGATAAATTATGAAATTCAAAGTCATCAAAAATTTCAGAATTAGTATACAGTCATGATAAATTTATTATCAAGATACAGTCAAGATGAATTCTGCGCCAAACCAATAACTTCATTCTCAGACATGTAAACAATATTGTCTCAGCCAGGGCAACTCATCATTACATAATGATGAAACTCTTTTTTTTTTTTAATTCTTTCAATATACGAGTATCTGTCAGGCATCAGCATACAATTATATGTCCTTTATCATTTTCATTTCTGTCTTCAGGTCTCTTCCTCGTGTGTTTTCTGGTCTCCTTCACCTCTCTTACCCTGAGAATCCCAGAACAAGGACTGACTTGAAATGCCATCAGAAGGTTTCCTCAGTGTGTATTCTATCCATCATCAGTGTCTTCTTTCATCTTCTCTTCCACTGGCACATGTCTGGTTCGTGTCATCAGTTCTGCATTGGTGACCTTGCTACACCATTTCAATCCATTCTAAGCAAGCACCAATTTATGAAAGTCTGTAACTTCTTGGGTGTTGTTCTCCATGTTTCAGAGCCATACAATAGAACTGACTTGACATTTAAGTTGGAGATAATGATTTTGATGTTGGGCTTGACCAATCCAATGAAAGCTCCTGTAGCCTTTTGTATTCATACTTTGATATTACTGTCTGTTCCTCAAACATTGTCTACATTGCTGCTAAGATATATGTATGACTCTACATCTTGTTGCAGTGTTTCTTCAAGTGCATTCTAGTTATCATTTGCTGCATATGACAAAATATTCATTCATTTTAAATTCAACATGCAGCTCCACACCTTGAAAGTCAAGAAAGTATAACTAAAAATGTGATCAATGTCAAATTTGTTCTGGTGATAATTTCTCCTACCCAATGTTGATATGGTGTTATTTTCTCCTACTCCTATACTACATGGTGTTATTTTCTCCTAACCCCAGACTACAAGGTGTTATTTTCTCCCCAGACTACATGGTGTTATTTTCTCCTAATCACAGACTACAAGGTGTTATTTTCAACTAACCCCAGACTACAAGGTATTATGAGGGCTATTCCAAAATCAACCTCCGATTGGCTGGTAAAAATAAAATGGTTGCCATAGCGACATGGCACATTGCCTGCAGCAGTCAGTATTGTGTTATCTCGCTACATGCAAACCCACAGTCCCAATTGTTCAGTTGTTCACAAGAAGCGACCCAGTAAACATGGACCCTGTCATCGACACTCCTGCCAGCTGTGAGGTCTGTCTTGTGATTCGTTTTCTGCAAGCAGAAGGAAACAGTGCCACAGAGATTCATCGTCGATTGTGTCATGTGTGTGGTGATAACGTAATGAGTAACAGTTCTGTAAGGGATTGGTGCAGGAAATTCAGGGATGGGCGCACAGATGTCCATGACGAGGTGGGACAAGGACGACACTAAATTGGGACTGATGAACTCGTTCAAAAAGTCGACCAAGTCATGTGTGAAAAGCGTCGTTTTACGATTTCAGATCTTTCTGCTAAATTTCCTCATATTTCGAGGACTACCATAAAATCCAATGTAGGTTACTTTCGATATCGAAAATTACGTATTTTTTAGTACTCGCGTATAATACGCACCCGAGTTTTAGCGGGCAAAAATGAGTAAAAATTGTGCGTATTATACGCGAGTACTAAAAAATACGTAATTTTCGATATCGAAAGTAACCTACATTGGAAAGTCTGTCAAGTTTTTGTCACAATTTGACAGTGAAAATGGCGCAAAATTGAATGTGCCATGTGTTTTCTTATGTGTCAGACATTGTTGCAAAACGCATTTCGCACTCTTGGTCTTCAATCTGTTTTGATATTAAGCTTGGTTGTGAAGTTTGTCATTTTATTATTTTGAGCCCTAAAAATAAATTCGAGAAAATGTTATACTGCAGCAGAAAAGCTCTTATGGTAAAATATGCAGAATTTAACGGCAATCGGGCAGCAAGTCAACATTTTTCCATTAACGAGTGCAACATTCGATTATGGCGAAAAAACAAAGAGGCGCTGCAAGTGTTGCCTAGTAAGAAAAAGGCGAATCGTGGGTCACCACCAGATCTTCCAGACCTAGAAAAAACATTATTGGAGTGGGTTGTGGATAGAAGGCAACAAGGCATCGGTGTTTCATGCATTGAAATACGACTTAAAGCACAAAATCTCGTACAGGCACAACAACATTTAAAGCCTCATATGGATGAGCAGTTCGTTTTATGAAGCGACATGGTCTTTCATTTCATCGAAGAACTACTATCACGCAGCATCTTCCAGACGACCATGAAAAAAAGCTTCTGGAGTTCCAAAAGTTCATAATCAAATTGAGAAAAGAACATATCTATGACCTTGCACGGATTGGAAATGCTGATCAAACGCCTCTGACTTTCAATATGCTCTACGACAGGACTGTAGACACGAAAGGCATAAAAACTGTGTCTATACGTACAACTGGACACGAGAAGTCTCACTGACGGTAATCACACATATACTGCTGGTGTCTGTATGCGTCAACCGACTCTCACAGATGTCGCCAGAACTCCCTAACTCAAAGTTGCAGGATGGCAGAAAAGCCATGGGAAAGACAGGGCTATTTTGAAGATAACACAACCATATTTTCACCATACGAGCTCGGACGCCGCCTCGGTAAACAAGGTCCGCGCAGAGCAGTGACACCCCCAGGCTGCTTGCGAATAGTCTACTACTGGGAACATAAACAGATTAGGGATGAGCCCACTCTCCCGTTGAACAGGTGCTAAAGTCATAGATACTGGGCCAGAAGGCGCACCGGAAATCACAGTATCACGCAACTCGCTTTTTTTTTTCTATGGAGAGTACACCGTCAAATAAATCTCGTACTGGTGCTCGCCCTGTGGAGCTCCACCAGGCAGGTGCAGTGCCGGGCTCTGAGCCTCGACAGAGCCCACCCTCAGCTACTGGAGGACCCTCTAGACCGTCTTGTGGAGTCAGCAGACGGCGGAGGAGAACTACTGACCAAAACAAAACAGAAAAAGAGAAACCCAGAGTGCCACTTGTCATGATGCACTGGAATGCAGAGGGAGTGAACAGCAAGCAGGCTGGATACAGCAAAAAGACAGAGCTGGAAAACATCTTGTATGAGAAGCAAGTCAGTGTTTGCTGTATCCAAGAGACTCACTTGAAAGCAGATCAAACCTTTAAAATAAGGGGATATCAATGCTTCAGATCCGACAGAAAAGATAGACGAAAAGGAGGAGTACTTACTCTTGTAAGGAATAACATTCCTGCACACGAAAGGAAAACCTTCATGGATGGAGCAGAATATCAGCTGTTGCAGATAAAGGTAGACAAGATGGAAATAGAACTCCTGAACTATTACTGTCCGAACAACAAACCCCTGAGTCTCAGCTCTATACAGGTACCAGCCACCAACTTTATAGCAGTTGGAGACTTTAATAGCCACTCCCAGAGCTGGGGCTATAACCATCTGGATCACAGAGGTGAAGAGGTTGAAACTTGGCAAGATGATCACTCCCTAATCCTAGTCAATAATGCCACAGATACTCCTACCTTCTACTCCAGAGGATGGCACACAACTTCAACACCAGATCTTGCCTTCTCCACACCAGATATAGCTGGATCTATTAGGAGAGAAGTAGGAGACCAACTAGGGGGAAGCGACCATCGCCCAATCTTTCTTACTGTCCAGAGTGCAACTCTCAGTACAGGCCCAGCCATTACAAGATGGAACTACAAAAAAGCCAACTGGGGTTTATTCAGGCATCAGGTGAACACGCTGCTGTCTACCCTCAAGGTACAGAACGGAGACATTAATGAAGTGGTAAAAGACTTCAACAGATGCATACTACAAGCTGCAAAAGAAACCATTCCCAAAGGATGCCGGCGTAACTACATACCATACTGGTCCAGCACACTCCAAGAACGTCAGGAAGCTATGGACAGGGCTAGAAAGGACGCAGAGTCTCAGCCTTCACTTGAAACTCACAACAAATGGAAAAAGGCTGTAGCAGAGTTTCAGAGAACAAAGCTAGAAGAAAAACGGAAAAGCTGGAGAACTAAAACGGCATCGCTGAACCTTGAGAAAGACGGCAGGAAACTTTGGAGATTAGTCAAGTCAGATCATCAGAGAGAGATAAGAAAAGAAATACTGGCAACCATGGGACAGACAGATACTCCTGCCCCAATGAAGGAACCCATCACACTAGGAGAACTACAGAAGGCTATTTCCAAGCTTAAGTTTCAAAAGTCACCCGGCCCAGACAAAATCAGCAACGAAATGCTAGTAAATCTGAGCTCAGCAGCAAAGACAAAACGCCGGGGGGGGGGGGGGATATTTATATTCACTACTCCCCCAGCATCTCATAACTATATATATAGTCCAAAAAACAAACTTCAGTGTGTGCGGGGGGGGT